>VONZ01001860.1:0-89309 GCA_012976165.1 Labeo catla
GAGCTACTGTCATTCACAGCTTCGAATGTCACTTTTACCTCATTGGTAACAGTGGACGCTGATGGGGTTGGGGTTGTGGAGGGACGTCCAGCTTTCCCAGAAGACTGAAAAGACATGACAGACGCCCCATTCTGAGCTTGCTGGGTTTGGCTAGATTCTTCCATGGAGACTGTGCTACTGACTCCTGCCGAAGCAGGTCGCAACGGGGTAGGAGTACTACTACTACTACTGCTACTGTTAGGCGCTAATGATATTGCAGTCATCTTGACTACGTTTACAGAGCTAACATGTGGCGTGGGCATCACCGTCTTGATGGGGCTGTTGGTGATTAGGAGCGTTGGGGGCGAGCGAAGTGCAATGGCGCTTGTGGCAGAGGGTTTAGGTAAAATCTGGGCATAGCGGTGCCTGGCCAACCTGTCACCAACTGGGCTGGCAGGGATATTTTGGGGCGTTTTGGGAGACTGTTTAACAGGTTGTGTCACGACCTGGAAGTTTACAGGTACAACTTTTCCCTCTGCTGCCCCAACAGGACTTGGAGAGGTCATTAGTTGCCGGTTTCTCTGAACCTGCAAAGTAAAGCACAATCTAAATCACTTGTCCATTCAGTCGAAGCACTCATACACTGTTCTTAACCAAAATCTCCTTACTGTGATAGGACTTGGAACAGCAGCCACCACAATGCCTATGGTTGGTTGAGGGGACAGTAGTGCAGGACTTCCAGAGGTCAAGCTGGATCCGGGACCAGGTGTACCTGCCTCTGCCCTTCTGGCCTGGGCATCGGTGGGCAAAGGAGAGGTGAGCTTCTGCTCCTGCTGTTTTTTCTGGATCTTTCGCTGCAGCTGCTGTTTGGCGTCTACAGAAGGCGAAGGGAGGGTCTTCACTTGGGGCTGGAATGAGTTGGCTTCACCAGTTGGCACAAAGGCAGAGGCAGGCGTAGGGGTTTTCATACCTGGTTTTTAATCAAAGAAATCAAGTTAAGAACAAGAAATAAACAGGGTGCAACCAGTCTCATCATGCATCATGCATTGTGTCTTGCCTGTTGGGGTTCCAGTCATAACAGTAAGAGCTGCCATGGACTTAGTGCCTATATAGTGACTGTTGAGGAGAAAGCGTGCAAGTTCCTCCACGCTGTCAAACTGGCGACTCAAAACCTTCTGAGCCCATTCGCAGACCAGGCCGCAAGCTGCCGAGCGCATCTCGTCCTCAGCACTTGGAGACTGTCCGGTCGACTCCAACAACTCACACTAAAGTGGTGGAGCGATAAGCTTATCAAACTTTGCACAAACTTTATTTGAAAACCAACACAATGCTCTTGCAATTAGGGCATGATATGAATCTCTTGTTTTGGATTTGACAGGAACAGGATACTGACCCCGTCTCCTGATTTGTGTAAGTCCAGGTTAGGGAGTGACGGCATGTGCACGAATGCTTTTTTCCTCAGCCCACTGTAGCAGTACGTAATGCATTGTAAAGGTTCACAACAATTCTCAATGCATCAGGGCACAGAAATTTTTTAAAAGCAAATACAGTCATGCATTCAAAATACACTACCAGTCAAGATTTTTTATGTTTTTTAAAGAACTCTCTTCTGCTCACCAAGCCTGCATTTATTTGATCCAAAGTGAAGCAAAAACAGTAACATTTTGAAATATTTTCACTATGTCAAATAGCTGTTTTCTATTGGAATATATTTTAAAATGTAGGGCCCTATGATTTCCACAATACGGAAAACATGGAGAGAATTGTGGAATCCGGTCATAAAAACAGAATTTACTGTATAATGCGGAATGTCACAGAATTTGTCACCTTTAAATGAAATCAAAAGTAGGTCATTACACTTAAATCCAATTGTGACATGACTAATATCTGTGAATATTAAGCCACAAAATGACTATATAAATATGAATCCAGCATTTCTGTATCTCTATATGAATGAATGGTACAGACGTGTGGTTTTGTTTACTACACCAATACTGAAGCGCACATGACGCTCGTGGTTATTTCAGTGTCTGTCGTCTCAACAACATCTCCAAAACTGCTCTGAGAGTCTCTTCATGAGCACTTTACTGTTTCTTTTGAAAGATACTATCGTCATACCATATACATACGGAAATGTAAAAATATTCACAGCAACCCTTCAAAATAAAAGTTTGGTTTAACTTAAAGACACTGTGCAAGAAATATATTACTATTGTACAGTAGAATGTACATACTACTACTACTACAACTAAAATGATTAAAACTTATTTTTAAAGGAATAAATCACATATTTCTTCCATAATTTAAAATAAAACAAAGTTTGTTTAATTTTTTAGTAATTAAAATAAAAATATATGTTTCATGCTTTCATTTCACTCCCTGAACTCTGTGTATTCTGGCTCAGGACAGTTAGGGTATGTTGAAAAACTCCAATCGTATTTTCTTCTTAAACTTCAAAAATCATTTCAAAATCATCCTACATCGCTGCAGAAGTACCGACCCAGTCTTTGCAAAGTGAACATGCAAAGAAGATCAAACACCCTTAACAAAAAAGGTAAAACAGCGATATAGGGTGATTTTGAAGTTGAGGGAGAACATGAGATGGGAGTTTTTCGACATACCCTAACTGTCATGAACCGGAACAAAAACAAGAGCAAGACAAGACGAGCGTTTGGGATTAAAAAGTATATAAATTGTATTATTTTTATGAAAATAGCTGTTTCGCTAGATAAGACCCTTCTTCCTCGGCTGGAATCGTTTACAACTGTATTTGGGATCGTTTGAATCCTCATTTAAACTGTATTTTAGAAGTTCAAAATCGGGGCACCATATCAGTCCATTATATGGAGAAAAATGCTGAAATGTTTAACTCAAGAAACAATTTCTTTACGACTGAAGAAAGAAAGACATGAACTTCTTGGATGACAAGGGGGTGAGTACATTATATGTGAATCTTTGTTTTGAAAGTGGACTTCTCCTTTAAGTTGTTTTTATGCATTCAAATAATTGGACTTGCTAAAACAAAGAATTTGGCAATAATAAAAGATATGGTGGGAAAAAAAAAATTCATAGGGCCCTAAACATGTCATTTTTTTTATACTTTTAATAAATTGATGTGAAATTGTACACGTTTCATGATTTTAACTAACTAATAATATTTAATTTAGCCATTAAAAAGAAGTAAAGAAAATTAAAATTGGAAAAAAAACGGAATCCATAAAATGAAAAAAAAAACGGATTTCATAGGTCTCTAAAAATGTAATTTATTCCTGTGATTATAAAGCTGAATCATTATTCCAGTCATATGATCCTTCAGAAATCATTCTAATATTCTGGTTTGCTGCTCAAAAAACATTTATTTTTATTATTATTATTATTATGATGTTGAAAACATTAATCAAAGAATCCTAAAAAGTACTCAACTGTTTTAAATATTGATAATAATAATAATATTATTAGAACGATTTCTGAAGAATCATGTGACACTGAAGACTGGAGTAATGATGCTGAAAATGTATCTTTGATCACAGGAATAAATTACATTTTAAAATAAATTAAAAAAGAAAACAGTTATTTTAAATAGTAAAAACATTTCAGAATTTTACTGTTTTTGCTGTACTTTGGATCAAATAAATGCAGGCTTGCATTTCTTAAAAAACATACTGTTCAAAAACTTTTGACTGGTAGTGTATATCAGATTTTTTCACACAAAAGGATATTTCGATTTCCCCCTCATGCCCAAACGGCGTGCCTTCATGTTCGGAAAAACGTTTTTCATGATCTTTCCGAAATCAGCTGCGCTTAAAGGATGGTAACCCAGATTGTCGCAATAACTCCTGAAACGCAGAGTGAGAAAGCGATGAGTACAAGCAAAGACAAAAGCTATCCGTTAGCGCAGTGTTAAATCACTCACTTGTATTCGTCGTACACCTCTTGTTTTGGCAGTGAGGTTTCCGGGTGCTCTTCCAAGTGATTTCGGATCCAGTTGAACGCATACATCTGTTGAGTCCGGCTGGACGACATGGAGTTCTGGTCACTTTGGGAAAAACAGGAAAAGGAAGCCTTACAACAGTGATGGTGCAGCACCAGAAGGCTGTGTGTATGTTTGTTAGTCCTGTATAAAATAGCATTCTTTTCCCTTTAATATAGTTAAAGTTGTAGTACCATATCGCAGGACTTGCAGAGCCCCTCTGATTTTCAGTTCTATTGGACATCATGTTGGGAAAGAGGGGTTGACATGATGGACAGATAAGGGGAAACAAATGATAAAACACAGGAAGCTTGGTATTGCAATGTCATAATTTACACCAAATCTACATCAATGGTAAAATGATTAGCTCATATGACTCGTAAATCAATGTGAAGCTGATAACAAATGCATTTCATATATGCATCTTTCACTGAATGTAAATATGAGTGAATCATAAACATCGGACATGTATGCTATGAGTGCATTTGATATTGCAAAGCACAAAATTCACAAATGAGGTGTTGAAATCATAAAACGAGAGGAGGGGGATATGGAAAGGAGTAGCGTAGATGTATAAAAATATTATGTACCTTTTGTCATTGCCACTACTGGGACCCGAAGGCAACTTAAGGTAGAGGTAGAGCTTTTCGATATCTGTAAACTTCTCAACATCTTGCTGCGTGAATGAACGACACAAGGATTATGAGACAAGTTTGATTTATTTTTACTCCAAAAAATAAAACAAACCCAACATGTAAAGCTATTAAATGTAATTAAAGTGTACAGGAAACAATGTGATTTTTCTTGTTTTTGATTATTACATTTATATCAATGCATCATGTTACAACGTTGCTTCAACAATCAGATACAGTCACACTCATTTTTAAGTTTGATCATATTTTTACTCTAAAAAACAAAAAAACCCGGCATGTGTAAGAGTCACGTAGACATAATAACTGTAATAAAAATGACTAATGTAAGAAAAAAACGTAATTAAAATTAATTGTCAGTTCTTTTAGTATTTGGTGTGACACTTGTATTATATATATATATATATATATATTTAATAATATATTTTTATATAATAAAAAATAAACAAAGAGCATACTAGGTATTAATTATAATTAAAGTGTTAAAAGTGTAAAAGAAAAAAAAACTGTTTATTTTTTCTTGTTTTATCAAGTCGGCACCATTTTTAAATCATTAAATTTATATTAATGCATCTGGGTTGCTTTAACAATCAGATACAGTCACACTAATTTCAGTCAAGTTTGACATTATTTTATAATTTTTATTTTATATTTTAATATTTTTAGAATAATCACATCAAACATTTTAGGAAACAACTCAAGTTTTTCCTAGGGCTAAGGTTTTACAAGTTCATAATGTAGAGAGATAAAATAAACTTCACTTTAATTTGATTAAATTAAATTTGTGAAGTGCAATTATTTTAATTTTTTTTTATTTAAACAAACAAACAAACAAACAACATGTTAGGTATTAAATGTAATTAAAGTGTTAAAAGTGTAAAAAGATTTTTTTTCTTTTTTTTAATCAAGTCGGCACCAATTTTAAATAATTAAATTTATAATAATGCATTAATGTTACAATGTTGCTTTAACAATCAGATACAGTCACACTCATTTTTAAGTTCGATAATATTTTTACTCTAAAAAAACAAAAACAAAACCCAGCATGTGTAAGAGTCACGTACACATAACTGTAATAAAAATGACTAATGTAAGAAAAAAACGTAATTAAAATTAATTGTCAGTTCTTTCAGTATTTGGGTGTGACACTTGTATTACATATATATAATAATATATTTTTATATCATAAAAAATAAAACAAACAAAGAGCATACTTTTAAGAGTGTAAAAGAAAAAAGGAAATTTTGTTTCTTTGTTTTATCAAGTCGGCATCATTTTTATATCATTAAATTTATATTAATGCATCAATGTTGCTTTAACAATCAGATACAGTCACACTCATTTCAGTCAAGTTTGACATTATTTTTAATTATTACTTTGACATTATTAATGATGCGTCACACAGACATAATAAATGTAACAAAAATGTTCAAATCAGCGTAATTTCAACGTCTAACCTAAGAAAAATACTAAAGTTAATTGTCAGTTTATTAATGATGCGTCACACAGACATAATAAATGTAACAAAAATGTTAAAATCAGCGTAATTTCAACGTCTAACCTAAGAAAAATACTAAAGTTAATTGTCAGTGCTTGTGGTATTCAGGTGAGAAATTTGTACTTAAAAAAAAAATATATATATATATATTTTTAGAATAATCACATCAAACATTTTAGGAAACAACTCAAGTTTTTCCTAGGGCTAAGGTTTACAAGTTCATAATGTAGAGAGATAAAATAAACTTCACTTTAATTTGTTTAAATTAAATTTGTGAAAGTGCAACTATTTTAATTTTTTTTGGTAGTTTTTTTTTTTTTTTTACAAACAAACAAACAAACAAACAGCATATTAGGTATTAAGTGTAATGAAAGTGTTAAAGGTGTAAAAGAAAAAATTGTTTTTTTTTCGTTTTATCAAGTCGGCACCAATTTTAAATCATTAAATTTATATCAATGCATCAATGTTACAATGTTGCTTCAACAATCAGATACAGTCACACTCATTTTTAAGTTTGATGATATTTTTACTCTAAAAAACAAAAAAACAAAAAACAAAACCCAGTATGTGAAAGAGTCACACAGACTTATGTAAATGTAATAAAAATGACTAATATTAGGAAAAAAAAACGTAATTAAAATTAATTGTCAGTTCATTCAGTATTTGGGTGTGATATTTGACATCATGATTGTGATTTTTTTTTTTTTTTCGGTACTTTGTTTATTAAATAGAAAGCAAAGGTTTTACAAGTTTTCATTATGTAGAGAGATAAAATAAACACACCTCACCCACTTTGTTTAAATTTGTGAATGTTTTTTGCTTTTTTTTTTTTTTTTACTGAATTTTTTATTAAAAAAAACAAACAAAGAGCGTACTAGGTATAAAATGTAATTAAAGTGTTAAAAGTGTAAAATAGGCACCGTTTTTAAATCATTAAATTTATATTGATTATATTTAACAATCAGATACAGTCACACTAATTTCAGTCAAGTTTGACATTATTTTTAATAATTAATTTTGCCATTATTAATAAAACATCACATAGATGTATTAAATGTAATAAAAATGTTAAAATCAATGAAATTTCTATGTCTAACCTAAGAAAAAATATTAAAGTTAATTGTCAGTTCTTGTTGTATTTGGGTGTGAAATTTGTATTTTTTTTTTAATAATATATTTTTATAACAATCACATCAAGTATTTTAGGAAACAACTAACAAGCAATTAATAATTTTAATCAGAACTGTGACTTTTGCTTAAATTATTGACTATTGTTTGTGATATTTGCTGTAAAACTACCGACTGTAATGTTTTTGAAAAACACATTAACTTATTATACAATCATAATAATATTGGGAATTTTGCTGCAAAGGTTTTACAAGTTTTCGAATGTAGTGAATAAAAATAAAGTTCACTTTAATTGTGAAAGTGCAATTATTTTAATGATTTTTTTATTTAAAACAAACAAACAAACAAACAAACAAACAAGCAGCATACTAGGTATTAAATATAATTAAAGTGTTACAAATGTATTTTTTCCTTGTTTTATCAAGTCAGCACCAGTTTTTAATCATTAAATTTATATTAATGCATCAATGTTGCTTTAACAATCAGATACAGTCACACTCATTTCAAAACAAGTCTGACATTATTTTAAATTATTATTCTGACATTTTTATGTTTGACATTATTAATAATACGTCACGCAGACACATTAAATGTAATAAAAATGTTAAAATCAGTGAAATTTCTATGTATAACCTAAAAAAATATTAAAGTTAATTGTCAGTTCTTTTGGTATTTGGGTGTAAAATTTGTATTTTTTATAAAGATATTTTTATACAAATCACATCAAGCATTTTAGGAAACAACTAACATGCAATTAATCATAATAATAATAATCAATTTAATCACGACTGATTTTTGCTTAAATTATCGATTAAGTCTGTGATATTTGCTGTAAAACTATTGACTGTATTGTCTGCAAAAAACATTAACTTAATATACAATTACATTAATTAATTTTAGGAATTTCACAGCTTCTTAAGGTTTTGCAAGTTTTCATAATGTAGAGAGATAAAATAAACTTCACACTTTAATTTGTGTTTAAATTAAATTTGTAAAAGTGCAGTCAATTTAATGAAATGTAAGAAGTTATCGAGAAAAACAATCGTGGTTATTTAACCATTATGGTTCAGCCCTAGTTGAAATTATTTTTATTAAAAAAAACAAAAACAAACATGTTCGGTATTAAACGTACTTAAAGTGGTAAAAGTGTAAAATCATTAAATTTATATTAATGCATGAACAATCAGATACAGTCACACTAATTTCAGACAAGTTTGACATTATTTTTAATTATTAATTTTGACAATAATGTCACGTAGACGTATTAATAATAAATGTAATAAAAATGTCTAAGAAAAAATATTAAAGTTAATTGTCAGTCCTTGTTGTATTTGGGTGTGAAACTTGTATTTTTTTTAATATATTTTTTTAGAATAATCACATCAAACATTTTAGGAAATAACTCATGTGATCTTGCTTTTCAAGCAACTTTTTCTCCAAAAAAAAAAAAAAAGAAATTTCATTATTCTCATGGACAATAACAAATAGCCACACCACTATCACACTAAAATTCACTTGATTTTCGGCCCCTGCAAGACTCCGCCGCCCATGACATCACTGTTTTCCCCTGCACTCATTTCCGCAAGGTTGCCGTATTGTACGGGGAGAGCCAGAGCCCCTCGAGTCGGCCAGGCGCACAGTACCGGAGCGTGTCTGCGCATATGACCAGCAGCAAACCTGCAATCCTGGCCTGCTCTTAGCCGGTTGCCATGTAAACCCTGATGGTAAACATGCATGTCAATGCTGACACACTGGCAACACGTCGTTTCAGCACAGGCTCCGCCCACCTGACTTTCCATTGGCTGGTGAGAATTAATTCCTCTCAGCTCGTCCTATTCTATTCGCCTCTTTGTTGCTAGGGGAAACCGGCGCTCATGAATGGGGTGAGGCTTGACAGCCAATGAGAGTAAATAAAAAAATAAAAGACAATTCACTGTTATTTTCTAAATGTACCAGGTAGTGGTTATAAATACTTCCATCCAAAGCAAGCAGCCTTATTGTTATTCTGTTCGACTCTTGAGAGACTCCATTATGCTCATTCTGACTACGAAACACCTTTAATAATCTCTGTGATTATTGATAAGCATCATTCTAACATCTATATGGAGTAGTTGCATCTGATTGGCTGTTTATTTTTTTGTATTTTTATATTTGTATACTGTCAAGTAGCTGTGAATGTATTGTATAGCTGTACCTACAACAATTTCCATCAGCCAGTAAACATTCTATGCCATTCTATTCTATACAACTGCATTCCGTTCCAATTGATGTAATTCCATTAAATCCCATTCTATACAATTCTACTTCATTTCATTCAAAATCTATTCCATTCTACCAATTGCACTCCACTCCATTCTAATTTATACAACTCCATTCCAATCTACAAAATTCCATTCCATTCTATTCCAATTGATTCAATCTATATAACTGCATTCCATTCCAATTTCAGTCTATATAATTCTATCAAATTCCAAACTATACCAGGGCTCAATGCTAGGGATTTTTTTCTGGTTTGAATTTTTACTTGCTCGGTCAAAATTTTCACTGGCCCTACCACAAAAAAATTAAATAGTGGCGCTTATTGAATAAGAGTGATATTACGTTTCTATGGTTACTGCTGTAGACAAAGCAGCTCCGTGCTTATGAACGCAACTTTAAAAACATCATACATGGGCAAATGAAAAGAAAACGCCATGTAAACAGTCAGTTCCCCTCACAGATACATTCTCATAAACCACAGTTTCAATATTTAGGATAATATTTCAAGCATTGCGTCTGTGGCCTCTGTTAGAGGATGTCTAAAGAATTCGTCATATTTCTACACACATGACATTTTAAAATAAGGTTGCGTGCAGTTTGTGTGCAAGCCCAGAATAAGAGATCGGTTGAAATATGTCCGGTCGATCGGTGCATCTGTCTCCACTGTATAAATTATGATCATTGTTAAAGCTACAAAGCTAATACTTTCATAGGCTATTTGTCTGTCAGAGACGCGTCTCTCTGTGATGGCTTAAAATTTTAAATTGTCAAGGTTAAAAGACACGTGCAAATGATAAACTTTCATGACATATTCGTCAACTGTCCTAAGCGTCTTTCACGCTGGCCCCGGGCCATTGGGCACTCCTTATTGTCGAGCCCTGTATACAATTCCACTCAATTCCATTCCATCTCAATCTATTCAAATCCATTCCATTCTATTCCAATTTATACAATTCCATTCCATTCTATTTCAATCTATTCAATTCCAATCCATACAACGGCATTCCATTCCAATTCCAGTCTGTATAATTCCATTAAATTCTAATCTATACAATTCCACTCCATTCCATCTCAAGCTATTCAAATCTATTCCGTTCTATACAATTCCACTCCATTCTATTCAATTCCAATCTATACAACTGCATTCCATTCCAATTTCAGTCTATATAATTCTATCAAATTCCAATCTATACAATTCCACTCAATTCCATTCCATCTCAATCTATTCAAATCCATTCCGTTCCATTCTATATAATTCCACACAATCTTATTCTAATCCAATTTATACAATTCAATTTCAATCTATACAGTTTAATTCAATTCTATTCTACTTCAATCTATTCAATTCCAATATATACAACTGCATTCCATTCCAGTCTGTATAATTCCATTGAATTCCAATCTATAAAATTCCACTCCATTCCATCTCAAGCTATTCAAATCTATTCCATTCTATACAATTCCACTCCATTCTATTTGAATTCCAGTTTATACAATCCCATTCTATTCTATTTCAATCTATTCAATTCCAATCTATACAACTGCATTCCATTCCAATTTCAGTCTATATAATTCTATCAAATTCCAATCGATACAATTCCACTCAATTCCATTCCATTTCAATGTATTAAAATCCATTCCATTCTATTCCAATTTATACAACTCCATTCCATTCTATTTCAATCTATTCAATTCCAATCCATACAAATGCATTCCATTCAAATTCCAGTCTGTCTAATTGCATTAAATTCTAATCTATACAATTCCACTTCATTCCATCTCACTCTATTCAAATCCATTCTATACAATTCCACTCAATCTTAATCCATTCTATTTTAATTTATTCAATTCCAATTTATACAACTGCATTCCATTCCACCTCAATCGATTCAAATCCATTCTGTTCCATTCTATACAACTGCACTCCATTCCATTCTATTCCAATCCATTCCATTCCAATCTATTCAAATCCATTCTATTCCAATTTATTCAATTCCAATTTATACAACTGCATTTCATTCCACTCTATCTCAATCTATTCAAATCCATTATGTTCTATTCTATACAATTCCGCTCCATTTAATTCTAGTCCAATCTATTTAAATCAATTCCATTCCAATCTATTCAATTCCAATTTACACAACTGCATTCCATTCCAATCTATATAATTCCATTAAATTTCATTCCATTTCCAGTCTATACAATTCCAACCTTTTCAAATCTATTCCATTCCATTTTATACAATTCCACTCCATTCCATTCTATTCAAATCCATCTACTCAAATCTTTTCCATTCCCATCTATACAACTGTATTCCATTCCAATTCCAGTTTATATAATTACATTCCATTATATTCTATCCCAATCTATTGCAATCCCAATCTATTCTGTTCCATATTATAAAATTTCACTTCATTCCATTCTACTTCAGTTTATACCACTCCAACTATACAATTTAATTCCATTCATTCTATTCCAATCTATTCAAATTCATTCTATTACAATCTATTCAATTACAATCTATACAACTGCATCCTATACAAATCAACCCTATTCCATTTTATTCCAGTCCATTAAAATCTATACAATTCCACTCGATTTCACTCTGTTTAATTCACCAAACAACCACAAACTTTTTTTCCATTTTAAATGCTATACAGAAACAAAAAACACAACAGTACTTTCCTAAACACTTGTACAGACATATTTGCTTATCATAAATTGTCATATAATAATTGTGTTGCTCCATTAATATCCAATGAAAAAGCAAGTTTTTTGCAGTATGTGTCAAGAATATAAACATTCTTTAAGTCATAGTTTTAAATGTTGGAAACTGTAAATTGCATTATTATTTAAATAATATTCAAATAAATATTAGATTAAATATTAGGAGTATTACACTATTATTTAAATAGTCCTTTTTAAATTCAAAGCAGAAGCCCTGGAGTGTGACATCATATCCTGTTGCCCCAACTATTGGTTTAAGTATCTGAAGTCATTCTGCTTGTTTAAAAATCTAGTGTGACCGCACATAAGACAGTTGCACATGGAAAATAAATGACTCCTAGAAACCTGCTGTCCCTACAAGTGCTCCTATTTTTATCTTCCTGGTTACAGCCTCCATGGATAAAACTGTTTGTTAGTGGAGTCATGGCACACGTCTGTATATGCAATGCTCTACAGGATCCCACAAAAGCTGTGAGGATTGACTTTCAGTTTTGTCAGCTTTGCCTGGAACATCACTGGTTAAAACTTGTGGATATTTCTGTCTAGTTTCTTGAAATACCACTGCACATGTTAAATGATCACAGCAAAAAAAAAAAAAAATCTTCAATGAATGACTTCTTCATTTAAAGCCTTATAATAAGTTAATTTGCATTAATTTTGCTCAGATATGTGGAGAATAAACCCTTGAGCAATCTTACAAAACACCATGATTATTCAAGGTAACTGACAAAATTACCATGGTACAAATGGGCTAGGTGATATAGCTTATAATAATATATGTAAGTTAATAAAATAAAAAAATAAAAATATATAAGTTCATGAAATTAATCTTGTTGTAAGTTCAGTTCATTTCTGAGAATCAGTTCAACTGTCCTTGTAGTTTAAGCAACAATTCAAAACATAGCAAAAAAAAACAAAAAAAAAAAAACAAAACAAAACATTTTTTTTTAAACAAATAAAATGAAAGTATTCTACACAGTGGTATTTATATAATTACAATTTTTTACTAGTGCATATAAATGAAATGCTAGTTTTTGCATTATATATTCAGAATCTATTTGTCTAAAACAACACTTTAAGGCATTCAAGAAAAAAACATGTTAGAACTTTAAAATGTCAAAAAACATGTTGATACTTTGTTTAAATGGTAAAAAAACATGTTAGTACTTTAATATGTAAAAAACAAAACATGTTGAACTTTAAAATGTAAAGAAAACATGTTAATTCTTTGTTTAAATGTTAAAAAACAAATTAGTTCTTTAAAATGTAAACAAACGCGTTAGAATTTTAAAATGTAAAAAAAACATGGAAAAACTTAAAATGTTTAAATGTAAAAAAAACATGTTAGAACTTTAAAGTGTAAAAAAAACGTTAGAACTTAATGTCAAAAGACATGTTAATGCTTTATGTAAAAAAAAGGTAAATGTAAAAAAAAAAACATGTTCGTACTTTACAATGTAAAAAAACGTTAATACTTTGCTAAAATGTTAAAAAACATAAGTTCTTTAAAATCTAAAAAAAAAACCATGCTAGAACTTTAAAATGTAAAAAAACGTTAATACTTTGTTTAAATGTTAACAAAGCACTTTAGTACTTAAATTAAAAATTTAAAAATTTAAAAACATGTTAGTACTTCGTTTAAAATGGTTTACAAAACACATTTGTACTTTAAAATGTAAAAAAACATGTTAGCTTAAAATGTTTAAAACGAATGTTTAGAATAATTGAAAAAAAAATTAGTACTTTAATGTTAAAAAGCATGTTAATACTTTAAATGTTATAAAACACATTTGTACTTTAAAATAAAAAAAACATGTTAGTATCTTAAAATGTTAAAAACATATTTGCTTAAAATATTTGAAAAAAAAAAATGTTAGTACTTTAAAATGTTAAAAAGCATGTTAGTACTTCGTAAACAATTGCTAAAAACATTTTAAAGAATTTGCATTAACATTCATGATTTGAAATAAAATAGATTAGTAGTAGAGTTGCAAAGGGGTGGAAAATTTCTGCTTAATTTCTGGAAACTTTCTAAAAATCCTGGAATTTTTCCAAAATTTCTGGAATGTTTACGAAATTTACTGGAATTTTTCCAACTTTTTGCAACCCTAATTAGTAGAGTATGTTTGACAAGAAAATACTACTTCGGTCTTTCTAAATCCAAGTTTCACATTTAACTGAATGTGTTACTTGCCATTTCTTTGTGATTATTTGTGAAATTTACTAGCAATTTTGCAGTGAAAATTGGCGTAAACTCTACAAACATACACAAATACATCAACCACCTCAGAAAGATACAGTAGGACACTACCATATTCCCTATTGACTAATAACTTCTGGTAATTTGACGATGACAACTGCTGTAGAAAGCGTTGTTTTGATAAAAGTGAGTGGCCTTCAGATGACACACACACACGTGTGCTGGAACTAAACATAAATCACACTCTCAGACAGTAATGAATATCACTAACATATTCCTTACACGATCAGAATAGTCTCAAAATGAACACATTCACCAAGTATGACTCACAAACTAACGACTTCATTCACATTCACAAATGCAAAACAATTCATAAACACGTTTTTGTAAATGCAATGTTTGTACATCTAAAAACTAAATGCTGAATCTGCATTTTTAAATGCGTTGTCCACTATTTTTAACAACGTACTACTGCAATACTCATACTGTCACTGCAGTATGTATACTGTGCTTAATTTCTGTATGCACATAACACTCCTATTATCTTCTACACTTGCCTAAGTGTGCATTATACAACCAGAGCACTTGACACACAATATCATATCCCACAATGCAAATGCGCTCAGCTTGACCTTCCATTTCCAGAGTGATGAATGAACCAGATGCTGGTTTATCTGGTTCACCAGTAACTGATGCTGATAACTAGACGTTAGGTAATGCTGATATTTAAAACACTTATTTATTTAACGCCATATCATCAGAAAAAAATTAGAGTAAAAAAATAAAGGTAAAGAAAATAATACACAATAATTTAATATTTTCTTACAACAATATAGAACTATGGAAATTAGATGAGCACTTTTAGTTTGATGCTAGAGAGAAAATCTATTCCCAGGAAAAATCTTTTTAAGAAAGCCATTAACCAAGGATTACAGGTTGTCGTGGTTTACACTTGTCAAGCAACGATGCAACTTGCTGCATTAATATAGACTTCATTTGCATTTTTAACAACAATTTCGAACATCGCTCATTGCTCAAACTATCTGTCTGGATATACAAAAATAAACGAATGACATGAGAGACTTACCAATATACTCTCCACTTTTGATTGTACAGATTTGCTGTAAAACAAGAAAGGCAGATTATTAGTGGTTGTGCTTCAACTATGAACACAATGAAAAAAAAACAAGACATGCTGTTGAGTTCCTGATAAAAGGCAGGGCATTTCTTGGAGGTGGTTGCGCTTGTTTAAGATAAAAGAATTCGTAGAAAAAGCACCGGCTCTTCTTTAATTCTTAATGACAGTGTCAAAGGTCAAGTCAGGGCAGGTGCATTTCTATAACACCTGTCTGTTTAACTAACAGGGTTGTTGTTTTTGGAGAAATTAAGCTTTTATGGACATCGCAGGTTAAGTGCATGTAGATCATCTGAAATAATTTTCATGTCTGATTTTTATGGGAAATGAGGTGTAAGGGAACGCCGGACGTTGCATTTAACTGAAATCAGATACTGCATATAAGGCAATCAGACATCATCCCTGTGCAACTGAAATTGAACCATTCAAGCAACTAAATCATACATCCATTGCAACTAAAATAAGATCGAAATGCAATGAAATTAGAAACAGACTTTGACTTGAATCTGAAATCAGATATGCCGTGCAATAAAATGAGATATCATATCAGAGCAATTAAAACAGACATCCCAATGCAATTATAAATCAGACATGCACTAATATCATTGCATGCATTTCATTGCATATTCTGTCTCGTGCAATGACATTAGAAAATCAGACCCCATGCAATTACGAACCGGACACAATTATGCACACTTAAATCACTGCATGGTAAATGCAAATAATCTGCAAATATCTGATTTAGGTGCATGCAATCATGTCTGATTTCCAGTTTCATTGCATTGTATCAAATGATGTCTGATTTTGTTGCATGGGGAAATTTTAATTGCATTTTCTAAAGTCACTGCATGTAGGATGTCTGATGCCCTTGCGTGGCATATCTGATTTCATGTGATTATTTTCAGTGCATGTCTGATTCTATTGCATGTCCCCAGTGTTTAATTTTATTGCGTTTGGATGTCTGATTTCAGTTGCAATGGATGCATGATTTTATTGCATGGGAATGGTGTCTGACTTTATCTCATTTATTTTCTGATGTCACTGCATGGCATATCTGATTTAAAATGAATCTCATGAGATCCAAACAGACACCACTCCGATGCAATAAAATCATGCATCTATTGCAACTGAACTCAGACATTCAAAAGCAATGAAATGAAATACCAGACAAAATCACATGCATTGAAATTATACATCATATGCCTGCCATGGAATGAAATCAGACATGTACAATTACTTTCCATGCAGTGACATCAAAAAATCCATGCAATAAAATCATATGCAAGCAATAAAAATTTCGTAAAGGGTATCATATGCAAGCAATAAAATCAGACATCCCAATGCAATTAGAAATCAGACATAATCATGTGCACTTAAATCAGATATTACTTGTCATTGCATGCCATATCTGATTAAAAACCCAAGTAATATCTGATTTCAGTGCATGTGAGTATGTCTGATTTCCTGTCTCATTGCCTGGATTGTCTGATTTTATCGCATTTTCTAATGTCATTGCATGGGATGTCAGATGTCACTGCATGTATGATATCTAATGCCCTTGCATTGCATATTTGATTTCAGTGCATGTGTTTATTATTAATGCATGTCTGGTATAATTGCATTTAGATGCTTAATTTTATTGCATGGGGATGGTGTTTCATTTTATTGCATGGATTTGATGTCTGATTTCAGTTGCAATGGATGCATGATTTTATTGCATGAGAATGGTGTCTGATTTGATCTCATTGATTTTTTGATGTCACTGCATGGCATAACAGATTTAAAATGCATCTCATTTAATGCCATCAGAAAATCCATAAGATCAAATCAGACAGTGTCCCCATGCAATGAAATCAGACATCCACTGCATCTGAAATCAAATGCAATAAATTTAAATACCAGACATGGTCACATGCATTGAAATTATACATTATATGCATGCCATGGAATGAAATCAGATATTCTATGCAATTACACCCCATGCAGTGACACAAAAAATCCCACGCAATAAAATCAGACATCATATGCAAGCAATAAAATCTGACATCCGAACGCAATTAGAAATCAAACATAATCACGCACACTTAAATCAGATATTACTTGTCATTGCATGGCATATCTGATAAGAAATGCAAGCAATATTTCCAATTTCATAGCATTGGGTCAAACGATTTCATAGCTTGGATATGATGTCTGATTTTACTGCATGGGAACGTTGTCTGATTTTGTCTGATTGATTTTCTGTTGTCATTGCATGAGATGTCAGATGTCACTGCTTGTAGGATGTCTGATGCCCTTGCATGGCATATCTGATTTCAGTGCATGTGATTATTATCGGTGCATGTCTGATTTATAATTGCATTGAAATGTTTTTTTTTTTAATTGCTCAGATATGATGTCTGATTCTATTGCATAGGGACAGTGTTTATTTTTACTGCATCGATTTGATGTCTGATTTCAGTTGCAATGGATATATGATTTTATTGCATGGGAATGGTGTCTGATTTTATCTCATTAATTTTCTGATGTCATTGCATAAAATCAATAAGATCAAATCAGACTGTCCCCATGCAATGAAATCAGACATCCATTGCAGATAATGAATTTAGATATCAGACATGATCACATGCATTAGAATTATACATTATATGCATGCCATGGAATGAAATCAGACATTCTATGCAATTACACCCCATGCAGTGACATCAAAAAATCCATCCAAGAAAATCAGACATTGCAAATGCAATTAGAAATCAAACATAATCATACACACTTAAATCAGATATTACTTGTCATTGCATGTCATATCTGATAAGAAATGCAAGCAATTTTTCCAATATCATTGCACTGGGTCAAACGATTTCATTGCTTGGATATGATGTCTGATTTTGTCTGATTGATTTTCTGTTGTCATTGCATGAGATGTCAGATGTCACTGCGTGTAGGATGTCTGATGCCTTGCATGGCATATCTGATTCAGTGCATGTGCCTGCAGTGCATTCTGTTGCATTGTGACAGTATTTAATTTTATTGCATGGACTTGATGTTTGATTTCAGTTGCAATGGATGCGTGATTTTATTGCATGGGAATGGTGTCTGATTTGATCTCATTGATTTTCTGATGTTATTGCATGGCATATCAGATTTAAAATGCATCAGAAAATCAGACACTATTCCCATGGAATAAAATAATGCATCCATTGCAACTGAAATCAGACATTTAAATGTAATGAAATCAAATATCAAACATAAAATCACATGCACTGAAATGATATATGCATGCCATGGAATGAAATTAGACATTCTATGCAATTACATCACATACAGTGACATAAAAAATGCATGCAAGAAAATCAGACATCATACGCAAGCAATGAATAATAACGATCATGTGCAATGAAATCAGAGAGTATTTAAAATCAAGTTAGGCATGCACCTGAAATCAGACAACCTTTGCAATAACATCCAATGCAGCTGACATCAAAACATCCATGGAAGAAAATCAGACATCATATGCAAGCAATGAAATCAGACATCTCAGTGCAAACATGCATAATCACATGCAATGAAACCAGACAGTATTTGAAATCAGATATGACATGCACTGAAATCAGACATCCTTCCCACGCAAAAACATCACAAAATCCATGCAATCAGACATTCAAATGCAATGGAAGTAGAAACAGATTTTGAAACAGTCACTTGCAATGACATCATATATCACTTGCATTTGAAATCAGACATCCCATGCACTGACATTGGAAAATCCATGCAACAAAATCAGACATCAGATCCAAGCAATGAAACCAGACAATCGAGTGCAATTATAAGCCAGCCATAATAACATGCACTGAAACCAGATATGCCATGCACTGAAAACAAACATCCTCATGCACTGAAATACAGGCCTGCTGTCCATTTGACATCAGACATTGTATGTAAACAATCAACCATCCCATGCAACGAAATCAGACATCCCGTTACAAGCGCAAACCGTCATATGCACGCAAGGTGCTTCGGTCTATCTCTCTCTGTGTGTGTGTGTTGGAGATGTGCTGGAGTGTTTTTGAGATCGGACACTGATCGGATCTCTTACCAAATGGAATTCTTGATTTTGTTGTACTGCAGCGCCGTCGCCTCGGGGCTCTGCAGGGACGGTCCGGGAGCACCGGGCTGTTGTTGTTGATCATCAGCCATCACGGTGAGATTCATGCATGGGAGGAGGAGGAGGAGCAGGAGGAAGAGGAGGACAGCTTCAGCATGTAGGCCTCATTTGAGCACATAACGCCCGGAGGTGAGACGAGCCTTTTACCGGGAGTACGGACCGAGCAGCACGGGCCCGGCGGTCGGATTCGGACGCATAAACGGCGGCGGTCGAGAACGCAGCGGAAAAAACACGGAGATTCTCGGTGCGGCGGACAGAAACAGCAGCAGCCGCCACGGACCGAGCTGCAGGCGGAGACTGCGCATGCGCACGGGCGTGTGCAACCGAACTACACTTCAGAGAAAACTGAAGTGAACAAAATCGGACTAAACGGTTTTTAGAAATAAAAATATTTCTTAATACTAAAAAAAAGTAAAAAATAGTTTTAAACGAAGCGTTTAAAATATTATTTAACTTAGCTTTACAAAAAAATAAAGTGACGTAAAAAAGGTCAAGAGGTAATAACGTACGTACATAAGTAACTTACACTGGTATAACATGCCCAAAACCATTGTATTACCACGGTAGTACTAGCGAATATTGTTTAGATTTTAGATATTCTTAAGTATAAATAAAAGTATACTTTTCCAAAGACAGATTTTCATACACCAACACCAAAAACACGCTAATACCATGATGATATGGTTAGCTTATCTTTATTTGAAAATGACTGAATGATTGAAAAGCTAAAAATCACCTACATTTTGGGAACCTTTGGGAGGAAAACGGTTTAATAAAATGTTCATTAAAATCTAAAAATGTCCAAAGGTTACTGTAGGGATTTGGGTTGGAGGTAGTGATTAATTCATTAACCTCATTTAAAACCAGTGCTAAGAAAAAGTACCAAAATGTACCATGGTACCACTATAAAGAGGTCAACCACACTGTATAAAAACGTTTATTTTATTGTATGGAAATAGAGCCTAGTCAGCACCGTGATTATTTATTAATTTGTGAAAGGAATTAAAACGAGGCTGTGAGGAATAGAAGTAAAACACCATAAAAATAGTTTTTAAAGTTGTGGAAATTACGTGATTTGTTTTGTTTACACAGCCTCGTTTTCGTCCGCGTTAAATTCAAAATGGCGTCTAACCTGACTAGAACGCTGAAACAAATGCATTTATGACATGTTTACTAATGCTGTATCAATGTATATCATTCAAACATGCCAATAAAGCTATTTAAATCTCCAACTTGCGTCTGAATGCAGCAAAATAATTCTACACTGCCCTCTCCTGGTGACACAGAATAGAAACGCACAGTATTAAGCATAACACGATTAACACGACACCGCCGCCTACTGTTGAGACGCGATAATACAACACAATTATGAGTCTCTACTGCCCTCTGCGGTTGATAAACAATACAAGAACACAAATAACATCTCTACACTGCACCCTGCTGGTAGCTGCATCATATATATGCCTATTTTATAACCAATTTTATATTTAAACCAACTTGTTTGATTGCACGCTTACACCAGCATGTCTTCTGCACTACAGTGTATGTAGTATATTGCAGTCTATTTCTAATTTCACACATTTTTTTAAATAAATAGGAAGAATTTCACTCATAGATGCTCTTTACATCATGAAAGCAATTTGAAATGTGACATATTTCATTTAGATTTCTGTCAGTGGCACATAAGTTATTACAATTTCTCCTCAAGTGTTGTTTATTGAAGTTATAGTCAGGTCAGAGGTCATTAGCAAAGTAAAACGTGTGATTTTGCATATCAAAATTGCACTTTGCAGTATTTTATCATTTAAATGCATTAGGATGCTTTGTTTTTATGCATCCCTAAAAATCAGCGTGTAATATTTCTTAAATAAGATAAAAGCATTTCAGATTTTATAATGTGTCTGTGTTTGATGTGAATGTCTGCGCTGAAGAAGACTGTTGGTCTGATGGAGGAGAGACGAGGTTTGTCTCTGACAGCCGGAGACTCCACCTGACAATTGAGTCTGTGACAGTGTCAAAACACACACACACACACACAGGCTATAGATTAGCATAGCATTCAGAATAGCATACTAGTCTTACTAGTATAATATAGTATATATACTATGCATTTTTTAAAAATAAAATAAAATAAAAGCTATTTGCCAAGGCAGAAATATCTCAAATAAAATAAAATTATATTAAAATAAAAAAAAAAAATTAAATAAATAAATAAAAGCAATATGCCAAGGCAGAAATCTCTCAAATAAAATATTTTTAAATAAAATAAAATAAAATAAAATAAAAGCTATTTACCAAGGCAACATGTCTCATTTTCATTCATTTTAACTTTAAGTTAAAATAACTAAAACTAAATAAACTGAAACTAATTTTAAAAACATAAAAAAACTTTAAAGACATATAAAACACAACAAAATTACTAACATGTTAACTAAAGTTAGGATGAAAACAGAAATCATAAAACAAACTCTAATTCAAAATAAAAAAAAAAAAAATTATAATAGCACATTAATGATATTAAAATAACAATGCAACAAATCACACCAGTGTTATTAACTAAACCTAAAACTATTAAAAATCACTTTCAACTGAAAATTGTATTGAATAAAATAAAATAAATCATTTTAAAATAAAAAACAAGTTAAAATATATATTTTAATAAAAATATGTTTTAATAAAATAATAAAATACATATAAGCTATTTTCCAAGGCAGTAATATCTCAAATAAAATATTTAAAACAAATTTTAATTTATTTTTCAGTTTTAAAATAATAAAATAAAATAAAAATAAATAAATAAAAGCTATTTGCCAAGGCAGAAATATCTAAAATAAATCAAATCAAATAAAATTATATTAAAATAATAAAATAAAGTAAAATAAAAAAATACAATTAAAATAAAATAAAAGATATTTACCAAGGCAACATTTCTCATTCTCAAGTACTAAAATAACTGAAACAAATTTTAAAAACATAAAAAAAGACATATAAAACACAACAAAATTACTATATCATTTATATATATATATATATACATATATATATAACTATAACAGAACATCAATGATATTAAAATAATAATGCAACAAATCACACGTAATATTAACAAAACTTTTTAAATTAACTTTACAGTAACTTTCAATTGAAATAAAAGTATTGAATAAAATAAATAATTGAAAAATAAAAAACAATTTCAAAAAATTATAAAAAAAACCTTAAGCTTATAAATCTTATACAAAAATGAGAAATGATGCCCTGAAAACTAACTGAAATAATTTTAAGAAGAAACTAAAAAAGTGAAATAAAATACATAAAAGCCAAATAAAATGACTTACAAAACAAAAACTAATAAAAACAACAAAAACACATCAAAATAACTCAAACTTTAAACTAAAATTATGAAAAGTAAGCATATATATAAATCTAATAATAATAAATCTACAATTGTATATCAATGTTAAATAAAACTGTGATAAATTACACCGGTATTAATCTAAAATTATTGTAAATTTTGGTTTTTAATCGAAAAGTCGACTGACATAAAATAAATTAAAAATGAAAAACATAAATATTGGATAAAAAATAAAAATATATAAAACTGAAACAAAATTAGAAATGCTGCCTTGACAACCGAAAATAAAAATCAAAGCTAAATAGAAATATTACAAAACAAATAAAAAAAACAAAAACATAAACATAAACAAAATATTAATAAGACATTTGTTACACAAAATTGTAAACGGCGTGTTCTCGTCACAATGCAGCACACGACATACTGTTTTTACTTTCCTCATTTAGACGCGGCGCATGAAGTAGACGCTGTCTTCAGCTCAAAGCCGTCCACAGACTAACTGAACGAGTCCCATTAGCGCTCACATATTAACAATCCAAACACAGGAGGGCCGTTAGAAAGAATAACAAGCAGCGGGGGGCAATCAGCGGCGAGAGGGGTGCTTAACCCCACGCATGCTCCCTATTGTTCTCCTAAATGGGTATGTGTCTCTAATTGCCCAGTTAGGTCCCTCGGTAGCTGCCGTCTGTTCCGGGGCAGTAAAGTGGCCCAGAAGGCTGGGGCCGCCGGGAGCAGAGCCGGAGACTTTAGACGCAAGGAGCGCCACACATCCAGACTGACTTCAGTCTCTCGCTTTTCTGGGAAAAGCATCATAAAGGGAGTCCAGACTGATTTCTCATCTCAGGGGCTCCAGGCCCTCAGATTACTGACAAACGTGTTAGTCTGGAGACTATTTTCCAGTCTTCTTTGAGTTATGTTTGATCAAATCACTCACGGTGCCTTACAGGACAAGTCTGTATTTGACAAACAACATGTGCGCGATGCATTTACGTTGAAATCTGTATAAACATATTAGGAAAATATACATTTACCAACATTTGAATCATCTTTTTTGCCATAAATAGGTCATTTTAAATGTGCATTTCATTTAAAGCAAAGTAAAAATATTCTAAAATGAGTAAAAAAAAAAAAAAAAAAAAAAAAACATCTTCTGAGAGTCTAAAATGTGCACTTTTGGGGACTGAAAAAGTCATAAAAAATAATAAAATATTTACAAATCACAGAAATATAGTTATTCCTAATTATACTTACCACTAAAATATTAAGATGGGTTAAAATGTATTCAATTTATTTTAAAAAGTTTAAATAGAAATATTATTTTTAATAAATAAATTGGCCAAAAAGTGCATTATAGTGCAATCTAATAAAAAATTACTTCAACTGAATATAAAACAGCTTCTCAGAGTCTAAAACTGACCATTTTTGGGACTGGAAAAGTCATAAAAAATAATAAAATATTTAGAAATCACACAAATATAGTTATTCCTAATTTTTCTCACCACTAAAATATAGAAATGGTTTAAAATGTATAAAATATATCAAAAAACATTTCATTAAAATATTATTTTTAATAAATAATTGGCCAAAAAGTGCAGGAATGCTGAATTTATAGTGCATTAATAAATCTAGTACACTGGTTTTGTTTAAATTTTATTTCAACTACTCATAAAACATCATCTGAGAGTCTAACATTTGCCTTTTTCGCAACAGGAAAATAATTAAATATTTAGCAATAACAGAAATATAGTTATTTCTAGTTGTTCTCACCACTAAAATATTGAAATGGTTTACAATGTATTAAATTTATCAAAACAAGTTTCAATAAAAATATTATTTTAAATAAATAATCATCCAAAAAGTGCACTAATAAATCTAGTACACTAGATTTGTTTAAAAATTATTTCAGTCACCCATAAAACATCATGTGCGAGTCTAAAATTTGCCATTTTTGGGACAGGAAAAGTAATAAAAAATAATAAAATATTTAGAAATCACAGAAATATAGTTATTCCTAATTGTTCTTACCACTAAAATATTGAAATAGTTTAAAATGCATTAAATTGATCAAAAAAGTTTATTTAAAAATATTCTTTTTAATAAATAATTGGCCAAAAAGTGCAAGAATGCTGAATTTATAGTGAATTAATAAATCTATTACACTGGATTCGTTTTTAAAAAATTCAGCAACCCATAAAACACCTTCTGAGAATCTAAAATGTGCTATTTTTGGGACTGAAAAATTAATTAAAAAATAATAAAATAATTAGAAATGACAGAAATATAGTTATTCCTAATTATACTTACCACTAATATATTGAAATGGTTTAAAATGTATTAAATTTATCAAAAATAAAGTTTTAATAAAAAAGTTGTTTTTAATAAATAATTGTCCAAAAAGTGCATTAACACTGGATTTGTTTAAAATTGATTTCAACTGCCCATAAAACATCTTCTGAAAGTCTAAAAGGTGCCATTTTTGGGACTGGAAAAGTAATTAAAAATAATCAAATATTTAGAAATCACAGAAATACTGAATGTATAGTGCATTAATAAATACAGTACACTGGATTTGTTTAAAATTGATTTCAACTGCCTATAAAACATCATCTGAGAGTCTAAAATGTGTTATTTTTCGGACTGAAAAATCAATAAAAAATAATAAAATATTTAGAAATCACAGAAATATAGTTATTCCTAATTATTCTTTTTTTTTTCCTTAAATAAAAATATTATTTTTAATAAATAATTGACCAAAAACTGCAAGAAAACTGATTGTATAGTGCATAAGTAGATCTAGTACACTAGATTTGTTTAAAATGTATTCCGCTACCCATAAAACCTCTTCTGAGAGACTAAAATTTAAACAATTTTAAATTATTAAAATTGTTTAAATTGTATAACATTTATTTTAAATAAAAATATTATTAAGAAAGTAAAATATTTAGAAGTTACAGAAATATTGAAATAGTTAATGTGTATTTATTTATTAATTCAAAATGTAAACAATTTTTGGAAACAATAATTGGTCAAAAAGTGCAGGAATGCTGATATTATAGTGCGTTTATATAAATCTAGCACACTGGATGTCATTTTACAAATGTCAACAACCAATAAAACATCCTCCAATAGTCTAAAAATGGACATTTTTGGACTGCAAAAAATAATAAAAATTAATAAAATATTTAGAAGTCACAAAAACATTTTTTCCTAGTTATTCTCATGTCTAAAATATTGTAATGACTATATATTTGAAATGAATAATTGGCCAAAAAAGTGCAAGAATGCCAAAGTTACACTGCATGAATAAATGCATTAAAATGTATTTCAACTACCAATAAAAACACCTTCTGAGAGCCTATAATTGTCATTTTTGAGACTAAAAAAAAGTAATAACAATTAGTAAAATATTTAGAAGTCACATAAATATAGTTATTTCTATTTATTCTCACCTCTAAAATATTGAAATGGCTAAAAATGTATTACATTTTTTTAAAAGAAGGAAGGAATAATTGAATAAAAATTGGAGGAAAATTGCTGATGATACACTGGATGTCTATTATAGTTTGAGGAATGCATTACAGTAAATTGCATGTCAGAACGCATGTGAAAAAGCCTCGAAATGTAATCGAACAAAGCCTGACAGAGCAAAAAGCAACAGACAGGCCTTCGGTTTGGCTCGAGAGTCAGACTGCAGAAGTGAAGGGCTGTAAATGCAAATGTCAGGAGCACTAATGTGAGATAATCCAGTGAAGTACGCTGCGTTAAGAGCGTCTGAGACATTAGAGGGACAATGGCCTGTTCCATCTGCAGCACGAGCTGGAGGATTTGAATACGAATGCAGCCCGTCGAGTCAGATCAAAGGTGGGCCGCTGGACAGGTAGACTGCAGACAGGCTGCTCGCGACGCTCTCGCTGGCAGAGGAAGCTCAAATTGACATGCTGGAGACAGAGGAGCTGTCAGAGACGCCTGTCTGCCCACCGGTCTCCACGCAGACCAGACGTTCAGCTCACAGCGCCGCTGGAACACGTCCTGCGCAAAAAATGTCTCTCTAACAATATTACTGAAAGAAAACACGGTCAGGTTTTGCTTTGAAAGAACCGAGCATAAACGCACAAACACACGCGCACGCGAGCTACAAGCAATCCAGATGAGTGGACACTTTCATTAAGACGAAAAATCATCTGCACATTTGCACGCAATAATTAGCCATAATGGTGCATTTACAGTATTTGTGCTGTAAATTGAAGGAAAATACATTTGTGTGTCTGATGACAGGTGGAACCACAGCATTATCAAACACTGCCACTGCTAGACAAGAATAAAAGAATGAAAATTCAATATAAAAAAAATAATAAAATATAATATCAACACCTTTTGTTTTTTATAACAATTATTATTTTTTTTAATTTTCCACATTAAAAATAATACGGATAACAGAAGCCATTAAAAAAAAAGTTTGAATGAAGCATTTAAGAGTTAAACGTGGGTGTTAAATTACTGGTGCAAATAGTTTACAAAAAACAGCATTTGCAGTTTGTTAATTTTTATGAAATTTTTTGAGCATTAAAAAATATTTATGCACTAAAAATAATTTAAAAATGACTATGGTTTTGACTAAATTGCAAGAAACTGCAGCAGATTTGGACCAACATCTTGACTGATATTATTATTCGTCATTTAGTTTTATTATAAATGATCTAAACATATAAATTAATCATGCACTAAAATATCGCAAAAAATTATGATTGCATTTTAAAAAAATGCAGTGAAATTTAGAAGGAAACTGGCACATATTTCAATGTTTTAAATGATATTATCATTACTAATCGTTCCGTTTTATCATCTGAAATTATCTGAATATTTAAATAAATCATGCACTAAATTGTCAAACATTATGATTGCACACACATTTTAAATAAAAAAAAAACGTAGTGAAATTTAGAGAGTAGTTTGACTAATTTTCAGAAAACTGGAGCAGATTTTAATGTTTTAAATTATATTAACATTATAAATTAATCATGCACTAAAATATCACAAACATTATGATTGCGGAAATATTTTCATAAAAAATAATCATTCTAAATTATGTAAACATATAAATTAATCATGCATTAAAATGTAAATTATGAGCACACAAATATTTTATTTTTAAAAATATGCAGTGAAATTTAAAAAATAGTTTGGACGAAATTTCTATATATTATCATTATTAATATTTTTATTATTTTTTTAATAATTTATTTTAGAATTTTTTATATTTATTATTTTTTTATAAAATATCTGTCAGTTTTATCATCTGAAAGTATATAAATATGTAAATAAATCATGCACTAAAATGTCACAAACATGATTGCACAAATATTTTATTTTAAAAAAATACGCAGTGAAATTTAGAAAGTAATTTTGACTAATTTTCAGGAAACTGGAGCAGATTTTAATGTTTTAAATGATATTATCATTATTAATCTTTCAGTTTGATCACCTGAAATTATCTGGATGTATAAATGGCACAAAATTATGCACAAATATTTCAGTATTATTTAGCATTCATTTTTAAGATCTAAAATTATAAGAATGTATAAATGAATCATGCACTAAAAATGTCACAAACTATGTTTGCACAACTACTCAAGAGACAAAATTGCAGCAGATTTCAACCAACATCTTGAATGATATTATTATTTTCAATTCAGTTGAGAGTGTGATGCACTAAATGCTACAAAATTCATTTCTGCACAAATATTTTAGAAAGTGGTTTTGACTAAATTGCATGAAATTGCAGCAGATTCCAATCAACATTTTGACTGATATTGCACTCTCGAAAAAATTTGTGCAAACAGGCTTTGTGACATTTTTAGTGCATGATTAATTTATACATTTAGATAATTTTACATGATAAAACTAAATGCTAAATAATAAAATATTTGTGCAAACATACCTTTTAAAACATGATTTATTTATATGTTCAGGTGGTTAAAAAGACTGATAAATAATGACAGTATCAATTAACATGCTGTTTGAAATTTGCTGCAGTTTTCTGCAGTTTAGCCAAAATATTTGTGCAATCATAATTTGTATGTGGCATTTTAGTGCATGATTAATTTATGCATTCAGATCATTTTAGGTGATAAAACTGAACAATAAATAGCAATGTCAATTAATATGTTGGTAAATAATAATAATATATTTGAGCAAACACACTTTTTATAAACGAATCATGTACTAAAAATGTTCTATGTTCACGTGATTAAAATGTTTATGCATTCAGATCATTTCACATGACAAAACTGAACAGTAAATAGTAAAATCAGTCAATATGTTGGGTAATTTCTGATGCACTTTCATGCAATTTTGTCAAAAACACTGTCTAAAATATTTGTGCAATCATTATTTTTATGTGACATTTTAGTGCATGATTAATTTATACATTCAGATCATTTTAGATGATAAAACTGAACAATAAATAGCGATATCAATTAAAATGTTGCTAAAATTTCTTGTAGTTTTGTCAAAGACACTCTCTAAAATATTTGTGCAATCATAATTTGTATGTGACGTTTTAGTGCATGATTAATTTATACATTCAGATCATTTTAGATGATAAAACTGAACAATAAATAGCGATATCAATCAAGATGTTGCATTGCAGTTTAGTCAAATCCACTTCCTAAAATATTTGTGCAGTTATGAATTTTGTAATATTTTAGTGCATCACACATTTAGGTCATTTATAATAAACCTGAATTATAAATAAGAATATTAAATCAAGATGTTGGCTGAAATCTGCTGCAACTTTTTGCTATTTTGTCAAAAACACTCTCTAAAAAATTTGTGCAAACATAGTTTGTGACATTTTTAGTGCATGATTCATTTATACAATTTGTTAATTTTAGATGATAAAACTGAATGTTAAATAATAAAATATTTGCACAAACATACTTTTATCACATTTTTAGTACATGATTCATTTGTACATTCACATGATTAAAATGACTGAAAAATAATGACAGTATCAATTAATATGTCAGACCTGCTGTGACATTTTAGTGCATGATTTCAACCAACATCTTGATTAATATCACAGTTTTATCATTTAAAATGATCTGAATGTATAAATGAATCGTGCACTAAAATGTCACAAAAATTATGATTACACAAATATTTTAGACAGTGTTTTTGACAAAATTGCAAGAAAATGCACCAGAAATCAACCAACATATTGACTGATATTACTATTTACTGTTCAGTTTCATCATGTGAAATGATCTGAATGTTTAAATGAACCATGCACTAAAATGTCACATAAAAATGATGATTGCACAAAAATTTTAGGCAGCGGTTTTGACCGAACTGCAAAAAAACTGCAGCATATTTCAACCAACATACTAACTGATACCATCATTATTTATCAGTCATTTTAATCACTCGAACATATAAATGAATCATGTTTTAAAAAGTACATTTGCACAAATATTTTATTATTATTTAGCGTTCAGTTTTATCATCTAAAATGATCTAAATGTAAAAAATGAATCATGCACTAAAAATGTCACAAAAACTGCACAAATATTTTATAGAGTGTTTTTGACAAAATTGCAAGACATTTCAGCAGATTTCAACCAACTTCTTGATCGATATTATTTTTTATAATCCAGATTTATTATAAATGACCTAAATGTGTGGTGCACTAAAATATTAAAAAATTTATAATTGCATATTTTAGGAAGTGTTTTCGACTAAATTGCATGAAATGGCAGCACATTTCAACCAACATCTTGATATTGCAATTTATTGTTCAGTTTCATCATCTAAAATAATCTGAATGTATAAATTAATCACGCACAAAAATGTCACAAAAAGTATGTTTGCACAAATATTTTATTATGATTTAGCATTCAGTTTTATCATCTAAAATGATCTGAATGTATGAATCAATCATGCACTAAAAATGTCACACAGAAATGATGATTGCACAAATATTTTAGACAGTGATTTTGACTAAACTGCAGAAAACTGCAGCAAATTTCAACCAACATATTGACTAATACTGCCATTATTTTTCAGTTAATCTAATTACCTGAACATATTAATAACATACTCAAAATGTTATAAAATGTATGTATTCGCAAATATTTAGTATTCAGTTTTATCATCTAAAATGACCTGAATGTTTAAATTAATCATGCACTAAAATGTTACATAAAAATTATGATTGCACAAATATTTTAAAGAGTGTCTTTGACAAAACTACAAGAAATTTTAGCAACATTTTAATTGATATCGCTATTTATTGTTCAGTTTTATCATCTAAAATGATCTGAATGTATAAATTAATCATGCACTAAAATGTCACATAAAAATAATGATTGCACAAATATTTTAGACAGTGTTTTTGACAAAATTGCATGAAAGTGCATCAGAAATTACCCAACATATTGACTGATTTTACTATTTACTGTTCAGTTTTGTCATGTGAAATGATCTGAATGCATAAACATTTTAATCACGTGAACATAGAACATTTTTAGTACATGATTCGTTTATAAAAAGTGTGTTTGCTCAAATATATTATTATTATTTACCAACATATTAATTGACATTGCTATTTATTCAGTTTTATCATCTAAAATGATCTGAATGCATAAATTAATCATGCACTAAAAATGTTACAAAGCAAGTTTGCACAAATATTATAAAGATTGTTTCTGACAAAACTGCAAGAAATTTCGGCAGATTTCAACCAACATTTTAACTGATATCGCTATTTATTGTTCAGTTTTAGCATCTAAAATGATCTGAATGTATAAATTAATCATGCACTAAAATGTCACATAAAAATAATGATTGCACAAATATTTTAGACAGTGTTTTTGACAAAATTGCATGAAAGTGCATCAGAAATTACCCAACATATTGACTGATTTTACTATTTACTGTTCAGTTTTGTCATGTGAAATGATCTGAATGCATAAACATTTTAATCACGTGAACATAGAACATTTTTAGTACATGATTCGTTTATAAAAAGTGTGTTTGCTCAAATATATTATTATTATTTACCAACATATTAATTGACATTGCTATTTATTGTTCAGTTTTATCATCTAAAATGATCTGAATGCATAAATTAATCATGCACTAAAAATGTTACAAAGCAAGTTTGTACAAATATTATAAAGATTGTTTCTGACAAAACTGCAAGAAATTTCAGCAGATTTCAACCAACATTTTAACTGATATCGCTATTTATTGTTCAGTTTTAGCATCTAAAATGATCTGAATGTACAAATTAATCATGCACTAAAATGTCACATAAAAATAATGATTGCACAAATATTTTAGAGAGTGTTTTTGACAAAATTGCATGAAAATGCATCAGAAATTACCCAACATATTGACTGATTTTACTATTTACAGTTCAGTTTTATTCTGTGAAATGCTCTGAATGTCTAAATGCACCTAAAATTGTCATGTGAAATGAAGTCTGACTTTGTAGCCATCAGGAGCTTAAGTGTGTCTGTGTGTGCAGCTCTTTGATAGTTTATTTAATGTTCCCCCTCACTCCCCCCGTGTCTGGGGCCCATTATCTCCTACTTGTCACCCTGTCTGCGTCTCTCTGATGTGTCGTTGATAACATCTGCCCGCCTCTATATAAAGCCAGAGCCGGCTCAGCTCCTGCATCACTCACCTCCACACCTCTGTCAGGATCATGCATTCGTTCTGCCTTCTGCTCCTCGTCGCTCTCGCAGCCCACGCCGGGGCCTTCGACCTGGGCCAGACCACACGCTGCGTCCCCGTCCCGCACCAGATGAGCGTCTGCCAGGACGTGCCGTACTCGGAAATGCGTTTGCCCAACCTGCTGGGCCACAGCAGTCTGGAGGAAGCGGTTCCTCGATCGGACGACTGGAGGACGCTGCTTCACACCGGCTGCCACCCGCAGGCCCGGGCCTTCGTCTGCTCACTCGTCGCTCCCGTTTGCCTGGACAGGTACGTGCAGAGAGGATTCAGATGAGGGATTTGAGGAGATCTGATTGTGTTTTTCGCCTAAACTCACTTGTGGTTGCGTCCACAGGTTTATCCAGCCGTGTCGGAGCGTGTGTATGGCCGTGAAGGAGAGCTGCGCTCCGGTGTTGGCCTGTCACGGACACGCTTGGCCCGAGGCCCTGAACTGCGACCGGTTTCCAGCGCAGGACGACACGTGTCTGACGCCGCTGCCCAAACACATCAGCGCCTTCTCTAAAGGTGAGACACTCAAACATTCATATGAAAAAAAAACATTAAAATAAAATAAATAAAATTTAATAGAAAATGAATTTATTCAATAATTTTCAAATAATTTTAAATTATAGATAAATGATAAGATATTGATACCAAAAGTTGTTTACATTTTCTGGAATTATTTAAACATTAAAAAAATATTAACTTACTAAAATGTCACAAAAAAAATAACTAAATTGCAGGAAAGTGCTGTGAATTTTGATTGATATTAGACACACTTTGTATTAAATTATTAATGCAATTATTTAAAATATATATATAAAATAAAATGTAATTCTTTAATTATTTTCTCCACATGATATCGATAACAGAAACCATTAAAATTATTTAAAATATATATGTAAAATAAAATTATTTTTAAATAGTTTTCTCCACATGAAAATGATAATTACTGGAAAGAAAGAAACCTTAATAATTATATATGAAAAATATCTAAAATAAAATGTAATTTTAAAATGATTTTCTCCACATGATACCGATAACAGAATCCATTAAAATTATTTAGAATATATATATTAAATAAAATTATTTTTAAATGATTTTTTTTTCCATATGAAAATGATAGATACTGATAAAAGAAAGCTATAAAATTATTTTTAAAAAATATCTAAATTAAAATTTAATTTTTAAAAGATTTTCTCCACATGAACGATATCGATAACAGAAACCACTAAAAATATTTAAAATATATACAAAATGTGATTTTTAAATTATTTTCTCCACATGAAAATGATAAATACTGAAAAAAGAAACCATTAAAATTATTTAAAAATACATATAAAATAAAATGTAATTTTTAAATGATTTTCTTCACATGAAAATAATAAATACTGATAAAAGAAACCTATAAAATTATTTAAAAAATATCTAAATTAAAATGTAATTTTTAAATAATTTTCTCCACATCAACATGATATGGATAACAGAAACCAGTAAAACTATTTTTTTAATATTTATATAAAATAAAATGTGATTTTTAAATGATTTTCTCCACATGAAAATGATAAATAAATACTGATAAAAAAAACGTTAAATTATTTTTAAAAATATCTAAAACAAAATGTAATTCTCAAAAGATTTTCTCCACATGAACAATTATAGATACTGCTAACAGAAACCAATAAAAATGATTTTAAAAAATACAAAAAAAATTATATTATATATAGATATTTTTTTTAATTTAGTTAGTATTTTTAAATAAAAAATTCAAATACTTTTTAAATGCCATTTAATTTTTCTGGAATTATTTGAACATTTAAAAAAATTACAATTTAAATTTGTATTAAAAACATATCGTAGTCTAAAATTTAGAGAGTAGTTTTGACTAAATTACAGGAAATTGCAGCAATTTTTAATCAACATATTGATAAATATCATCATTAAATAGATCAATGAATGCACTGTAAGTCTCTTTGCATAAAAGCAAATGCCAAAGGCATAAATGTAAACATAAATGCACAGATCTAACCATATATGTTCTCGTTTTGACAGAATTCCCTCAGCCTGTGTGTCAAAGCTGCCCATCAGTGGAGGAAGCCCCGTCTCTCAAAACCGTGCTGGACGCCCTGTGTCTCAACGACTTCGGTAAGCGATTAGGCCTATTATTGTGTCTACACATATGTCTTGTGATGTGGTTTAGTGACTTCTGGGACACATAAACTCACCGTCTTTTCTTCCCACAGCCGTAAAAGCCAAGATCTCCCGGCGACGCCTGCCGTCCTCCGAGCCGGAGCTGACGGTCGAAGGCCCGGTGGAGTTCATCCAGCGCGGGCCGCTGCTCCCGTACGACACCGCCAGTCTCATCCAGCGCTGGCTGCTCATCAATCTCAGGTGCGCGCACACTTTGGTTCGTCCCGGGCGTGCGCAGCTCTACCTGATAACGGGAACCATGCGTGCAAACGGGTCCATCCAGCTGTCCAGTCTGTTCCCGTGGCTCAAGAAGGACCTGCACATCGCCTCGGCCACGCGCAAATGGAAACACCACAAATGCTGAACGACTCTGAAAACATAAATAACACCATCAATGAGAGCGATGTGATTCCTCCTCTGACACACACACATAAACACAAACACACACAGCTCTTGAGATGCACTCCGACTGTTGTATATAAGATTAAATAATTGTAAAAAATATTATTTTCTATTCAGATGTACTTTGTAAAGAAAGATATCCAGATGTAAGTGTATTTATGTCTGTTTTTTGTTGTTTTTGTGATGTAAATAATAAATGTTTCTACTATATTCTTTTGTATTTGACTCATTTGGCCTAAAATTAGCCGGTACATAAAAAAAAAAAAAAGTAAATAAAAAATAAAAGAATTTAAAAATATATATATATCAAATAAAATAATTTTTAAATGATTTTCTCCACATGAAAATGATAAATACAGATAAAAGAAACAGTTAAAGTTATTTTAAAAATCTCAAACAAAATGTAACTGTTATATAAATATATATATATTTACATTTTTTTATTTAAAATTACATTTTTTTATGATTTTCTCCACATGAACAATTATAGATACTGCTAACAGAAGCCAATAAAAAAAAATAATAAATAAATAAACAAATGAATTATATTACATACAACAGCTCAATGCTGTCTGTTCAGCCTTACTATTATTATTTTTTTATTGGTTGTCTGTTAGCAGTATCTATAATTGTTCATGTGGAGAAAATCATAAAAATGTATATATATATATATATATATAATTATTACTATTATATATTATTATAGATACTGCTAATAGAATAGAAACCATTAAAAACTATAAAAATAAAAATAAATAAACAAATAAAATAAAATAAAATATACAAATAAAATAAACAAATAAAATTAAATAAACAAATAAATTATATTACATTAAGTGTATTTATGTCTTTTTTTGTTTTTATGCTGTAAATAATAAATGTTTCTACTATATTATTGTGTTTTTGACTCATATTTGGCCTAAAATTAGCCACATTAAAAAGAATATTTAAAAAAATAAATAAATAAAATAATTTTTAAATTATTTTTCTCCACATAAAAATGATAAATATGGATAAAAGAAACCATTAAAGTTATTTTATTAAAAGAAAGAAATAAACAAATAAATTATATTACATTTATTAACTCAACGCTGTCTGTTTAGCCTTAACTACATTTAGATTAATAGCTATTTATCAAAATAAATAAATAAATAAATGTTATAATAAAATAATAATGGCACCATTTTACACTGCTTATTTACACTATTTTTGAAGGCTGCATTTATTTGGTCACAACTATATTAAAGAAAGGAGAAGTTTTGACTAAATTGCAGGATATTTTAAACATCTTGACTTATATTATTATGAAATTGATAGATACTAATTACAGAAACCATATATATATATATATATATATATATATGCATATTTAAAATTATTTTAAAAATAAAACTTAATTATTTAAAAAACTAAAATGTCATTTTAAATGATTTATTTCACATGAACATGATAGATATCGATAACAGAAACCATTAAAATTATTTAAAATACATATATCAAATTAAATAATTCTTAAATGAATTTCTCCACATGAACAATTATAGATACTGCTAATAGAAACCATTAAACACTATAAAAATAAAAACAAATAAACAAATTTATATATATATTTTCCGCCACCTGCTGGCAGATTTATTTCTTTCTAAAGCTACAATTTATAATGTCTACTTGCTACCTTCTCATTTAAAACAAAAAAATAATATTTTGTGGGTTCACAGTCATTTATTTTGCGATTAATTAGATTAATTAATCAACATATCATGTAATTAATTAGATGAAAAATTTTAATCGACTTACAGCCTTAATACCAAATAAAATAATTTTAAAATGATTTTCTCCGCATGAAAAAAATAAGAATAAAAGAAATGTTTAATATTATTTAAAAAAAATATCTAAAACAAAATGTAATTTTTTAATAATTTTCTCCACATTAACATAATAGATATCGATAACAGAAACTATTCGAATTATTTAAAACATATATCAAATAAAATAATTTTATTTATTTTCTAATAATTTTAATTTTTTTTTAATAATTTTAAAATGATTTTCTCCACATGACAAAAATAAATAAGGATAAAAGAAACCTTTAATATTATTTTAAAAAATATCGACGACAGAAACCATTCAAATTATTGAAAATATATATATAATCGAATGAAATGACTTACTATAAATTTAAATGATTTACAAATAAATTTTATTACATTTAAGAGCCCAATGCTGTCTGTTTAGCCTTAACTACATTTATTAGTAGTGTGACACTAACTAACTATTTTTTGAAATAAATAAATAAATAAAAATGTACATTATTTTTTAACGCTTTCTCACCACGGCTGCATTTATTTGGTCCCAAATACATTAAAAATTGTGACCTTTTTTTTTACAATTTAAAATAATTATTTTCTATGTGAATTTATGTTAAAATGCTATTTATTTCTGAGATCAAATCTGCATTTTAAACATCATTACTGCAGTCTTCAGTGCCAATATTTTATGGAAACCATGATCAATTTTATTTTCCAGTATTTATTGATGAATAGAAAGTTCAAAAGAACAGCATTTTGTTTTTAAATATAATTTTTTGTAACATTAAAAATGTCTTTGCTGTCACTTTTGATTAATTTAATGCATTTGCAATTGCAATCTATCACATTGATTAATAAAAGTAGATTTAAACAAATAGACATATCTAAAATTAGTACAAATATAAACATTAAAACATTAACAAAAATATAAAATAAAATGTAATTTTTAAATGATTTTCTCCACAAGAAAATGATGGATCCCAATAATAGAAACCATTCAAACATATTTTAAAAATATAAAATAAAATGTAATTTAAATTATATTACGATTTGAAACTACAGAAGCTGATTTTACCATCAAATTGTTGACAGCTTATATGGCAGAACTGGAGCTTGAGTGTAGTTGGACCTCTTTTCAATTTCATTTGTTTTTGTTTTATTTGTTAAACAAAATAGTATCCAAAATGGTTCGTGAGCGTGAATCAAACGTCCCGATTGAGTTTCTCCTCATTACAGCCGCACAGATGCATTAGGGGCCGCGCTTCGGCCCCGGGTCTGCCCGCATTGTGCTCTTTGATTCAGAGCCTGGCCCTCCATTCAGCGTGTGAAGAGCCAAGAGGACGGGAACCATTGAGAGACGGCCGTTTTCAAGAGGTCGTGGAGTGAAAGACGAGAGAGACCTTTCACAGCTGGTCTCACAACGACAGCACTGCGCCCGACTCTTTATACACTCTCAATGAGGGCTCTAATTTTTTTCACTTGTCCTTTAAAAGGCATAAAAGCTTCAAATGGGTTCACATGAACTAACGTTTTAGTGACTCCACTTCATAAAGGACTAATTCTGCCTGTTTGGGAAAACCATGCCGACTAGAGCAGTGCAGACGGGGTGAGAGATTACTAACATAAGTAAAATAAATGTTTATGCATATATAAACTAATCATTTAAAAGCACAAAACTATATATATATATATATATATAATTTATTTTAATAATCTAGTAAAACATATAAAATACTAATAAAAACTGTAAAAAAAAAAAAATACAATTATGTTTAATTATGCTTAATTTATTTTATATATGCATATTTCCCCACAAAATATATAAATTATATATAAACCATTTATTTTAATAATCTAGTGAAACATATAAAATACTAATAAAAACAGTAAATAAAATTATAATTGTTTAATTATGCTTAATTTATTTTATATATGCATATTGACGTCCCCAAAAATATATATAAATTATATATAAACCATTTATTTTAGTAATTTAGTAAAACATATAAAATACTAAAAAATAACAATAAAAAATTACAATTATGTTTCATTATGTTTAATTTACTTTATATATGCATATTTCCCCACAAAATATATAAATTACATAAAAACCATTTATTTTAATAATCTAGTGAAACATATAAAATACTAATAAAAACAGTAAATAAAATTATAATTGTTTAATTATGCTTAATTTATTTTATATATGCATATTGACGTCCCCAAAAATATATATAAATTATATATAAACCATTTATTTTAGTAATTTAGTAAAACATATAAAATACTAAAAAATAACAATAAAAAATTACAATTATGTTTCATTATGTTTAATTTACTTTATATATGCATATTTCCCCACAAAATATATAAATTACATAAAAACCATTTATTTTAATAATCTAGTGAAACATATAAAATACTAATAAAAACAGTAAATAAAATTATAATTGTTTAATTATGCTTAATTTATTTTATATATGCATATTGACGTCCCCAAAAAATATATAAATTATATATAAACCATTTATTTTAGTAATTTAGTAAAACATCTAAAATACAAATAAAAACAGTAAATAAAATCACAATTATGTTTAATTATGCCTAATTTATTTTATATATGTATATTTCCCCACAAAAGATATAAATAAATAATATAAACCATTTATTTTACTTATTTTAGTAATCTAGTAACATATGTAAAATACTACTAATAACAAAACAGTAAAAAAAATACAATTAACAACTGTTTAATTATGCTTAATTTATTTTATATATGCATATTTCCCCAAAAATATATAAATTATATATAAACCATTTATTTTAATAATCTAGTAAAACATATAAAATACTAATAAAAACAGTAAAAAATTACAATTATGTTTAATTATGCTTAATTTATTTTATATATGCATACTTCCCCACAAAATATATAAATTATATAAAAACCATTTATTTTAATAATCTAGTGAAACATATAAAATACTAATAAAAACAGTAAATAAAATTATAATTGTTTAATTATGCTTAATTTATTTTATATATGCATATTGACGTCCCCAAAAAATATATAAATTACATATAAACCATTTATTTTAGTAATTTAGTAAAACATATAAAATACAAATAAAAACAGTAAATAAAATCACAATTATGTTTAATTATGCCTAATTTATTTTATATATGTATATTTCCCCACAAAAGATATAAATAAATAATATAAACCATTTATTTTACTTATTTTAGTAATCTAGTAACATATGTAAAATACTACTAATAACAAAACAGTAAAAAAAATACAATTAACAACTGTTTAATTATGCTTAATTTATTTTATATATGTATATTTCCCCACAAAAGATATAAATACATTTACATAAACTGTTTATTTAGCTTATTTTAGTAATCTAGTTAAATATCTAAAATACTACTAATAAAAAAACAGTAAAACATATTTACAATTAACAGTTGTTTAATTATGCTTTATATATTTTATATATGCATATTTACTGCCCCACAAAGATATAAATTTTATATAAACGTATTTATTTTAATAATCTACTGAAACATATAAAGTACTAATAAAACAAGAGTAAAAAAAATACAATTATGTTTAATTATGCTTAATTTATTTTATATATGCATATTTTCCCACAAAAGATATAAATAAATTACATATAAACCATTTGTTTGACTTATTTTTAGTAATCTAGTAAAATATCTAAAATAGTACTAATAAAAAATAGTTTAAAAAAATACAATTAACAATTGTTTAATAATGCCTTATTTATTTGCATATTTACTTCCCCACAAAATATATATATAATATAAATAATTTGTTTTATGCATTTTAGTAATCTAGTAAAATATCTAAAATACTAATAAAAAAATAAAAAATATTTACAATTAACAATTGTTTAATTACGCTTTATTTATTTTATATAAGCATATTTACTTCCCCACAATAGATATAAATAAATTATCTGTAAACCTTTCGTTTTATTTATTTTTAGTAATCTAGTAAAATATCTAAAATACTACTAATAAACAACAGTAAAAAAAAAGAAAATTCACTTAACAATTATGTTTAATTATGCTTTATTTATTTTATATGTGCATATTTACCTCCCAAAAAAGATATAAATACATTATATAAATTTTAATTATTTTAGTAATTTAGTAAAATATCTAAAATAGTAAATATATATATATATACTTATATATACTTATATATATATGTATATATATATATATAATTTTGCTTTATTTATTTGGGATGTTTATGCACATTTTAACATATAAATATAACATATGTAAACAAGTTTCCCACCTCCTCACAAAAGATATAAAAAAAAAAGAAATAAAATTATTGCATATATTAAACACACATGTAAACATTTATTTTTCTATGTTTTTTGTGTATTTTACTTGTTTTTATAACATCTCACTGTCCAAAATATATAAATATAATTTTTCTAAATATATTTTATTTAAATATTAAAACAATTATAAATAATATGCAATTCTCAAGAGAAAGATTCACGATTTGCCTGTGTATTTTTAATAAATGTATCCTGTGTATCTTAAAATGCAACAATTATATCATTTGCAATTTTCATTTACTTCTGAAAAACATGTACATCTCTGAGTTTTCAAGGCTCTTGTTTTGTAATTGTATGTGTTTATTTCTTTAAGAAACATAGTTAAACCTCAACTGCATCACCTTGGTCTTAATATTAGGATGATTTCACCAGTGTAGTCTAGATCTGGACTGAGTTTAAAGTTTGCCTGTCACACACCGCTAACCGTTTGTTGTTCGTCTGATTAGTCACAAGTTCATTTGTTGATCTATAACCCGAGCGGCTTCCTCTCGGCCGACGGTTAACACACATTACATATTCATCGGCCGACGGCCTGCCCGCTACCAGCGGGGCCAATAAAACTGCAAATTTGATTACATGTGCCCTTTGGCTCTGTGTCGAGGGGACAAAGAGAGCGGCTGTCTGCGGCGATTAGCATGCCCAGCATGAGGTGATGTTTCCCCCAAAAGACTGGCCCGGATCCCCCCTGCGCTGGGACATGCCTGTTTACGGCCAGCAGATCTGGACGCAGCACACGTCTGCTCTGACAGAGACTGAACACACATTTAGAGACTGTTTTCCTGCACATTTAGGAAGAGATATGTAAGAATTTCTAAAAAATGCATCATTTTTAGTAAGGCAATGAAACTTTGCAAATGCATTAAAAACCTTACAACACACATCATTTATTTTTTTCAGATTTTTTGCATTTATTTTTTTTGTGATATAACCATTTTAATATTCGGGTCATTTTTGACCCGGGTATGTATGGCGTCCCATTAGTTGTCAAAAATACTTTTTGTAAAATTATCTATGAAAGTCTAACACCTTTTGTGAAATATATTTAGCCTTTTCTCCATATCTCACACACTTTTGGGACTGAATTGTGTTGATAAATTACTTTTTTCATCTGAAACGGAAAGTTTATGCATTTAAAACAATTGAAAACTTTTTAGAGTAATATTTATGTTGTTTTGTTAGTAATAAATGTGTAGTTTTATACATTTTGGGCTGTTTTTGAGCAATCATGAGTTATAAAGTCAAAGGAATTTAATTAAGTTCAATTCACTCCAATAGGGTTAATATTTGTAATTCTCAGATTATGTGTTTTTATGCATTTCATACAATGTAAAAAGATTACAAATTATTTAAATAAAAATAAACATTTTTATGTGCTATTTTAATTTGGAATAGATATCTGAATCATTGTTTACCCTAAAATAAAATAAAATAAAATAAAAATATATTTGTAATTTTTAATTCTAATTAGATTTTCAATATTATAATGTTTTTATACATTTCATACGATGTAAAATTATTACAAATTATTTAAATAAAAATAAACATTCATTTTTATGTGCGATTTTAATTTGGAATAGATATCTGAATCATTGTTTACCCTAAAATAAAATTAAATAAAATAACATAACATAAAATAAAACGAAATAAAAATATATCTGTAATTAGATTTTCTAATTAGATTTTCAATATTATAATACCATCATCTGTACTGCAAAATTATTAAAAATTATTTAAATAAAAATAAAAATAATTTAAAAAAAGGAGTATAGTAAATACAGCAAACAGCATTTCATTTACATTTTAAATATAATTTTAAAAATATATAATTGTGACATTATAGTAATACTAATGAGATTTATTTTTAAGAAAATAACCATAGTAATGCTAAAATTAACTTGCAACAGAAAAAAACATATTTTTAAGTGCTATTTTAATTTGGAAAAGATATCTGAATTATTGTTTATCATAAAATAAAAAAATATAAAATAAAATATAATAAAATATATTTCTAATTCTCTTATACTGTAAAATTATTTAAAATACAATTACTTTTAAAAGTAATTTAACATCAATGAACGGCATGACAAACAGCATTACATTTACATTTTAAATATCCTTATTCTTTTAAATATTTTTTTCACATTCTGGTAATGCTTAAGAGATGTTCTTTTTTTTTAATTAGGGTAAAATGCTTCATTTTAAAGAAAATAATCCTAATTATGCTAAAATTTGATTTTATCGTTTCATCTTTTACCCTAAAATAATAATAATGAAAATAATAATACAATGATGAACTGAAAAAAAATATGTATACATTTTGCATCACAGTTTTTTTTTGCTGTGGTTCATGTGTAACTTGAAATTTTGAAGAATTAATCAATTTTTAAATTAATAGAAAAGGTGTAAATGCCGTAATAACACGGTAACATTCAAAATGTTGAAATTTTGTCATATTTACTCATTAATGAGAAGTTGCTGATCAGATACAAATATGGTTTTAGTGGAAAAATATTAAGTTATGACTGTTTTATCAAAACGATTATAAAAAATGTACAGATTTTGAATGCATTATAGAGTCAAATTTATAAATACTGTATTAAAGCATGGAAAACATTCTGTAAAGAAAAACCGGTGCATCCCATAGGAGACACAAATAGCATCTCTTTATGACTTTATCTCTCGGGAGAGAGGGATATCAGAGCAGTAAATAAATGCTTTTGTTTGAGATTTTGATGAAAGAGCGACAGGAACACTCACAACGCACAACCTCATTACAACATCTCTCTGACACGACGCCGAAAACAAGCCGTCACATTTGACAAGCATGATGGGAAACGCTCCTCAGATAATTGCTAACAAGTTTGCAGTCGTACGGAAAACTCTTGGTAAATGTAAAGTAAAGTTCATGAATTATTGGCAGCAAATGAAGAACAAAAGCGGTTTTGTATTTCATAATATTTGTGCTTTGCAACAGAAAAAATACTAATTTTTAAGTGCTATTTTAATTTGGAATAAAATAAAATAAAATAAAATAAAATAAAATAATTTTTTGACATTATGGTAATGAGATTTATTTTTAAGAAAAAAAAAAATCAGTGATGCTAAAATTAAACGTGCAACAGAAAAAATCTGGAATAGACATCTGAATCATTGTTTACCCTAAAATAAAATAAAATAAAATTGTAATTCTTAATACTAATTCGATTTTTATTATTTTAATACCATCATTTGTACTGTAAAATAATTAAAAATTATTTAAATAAAAATAATATTATTTTAAAAAAGCAGTACAGCAAATACAACAAACAGCATTATATTTACATTTTAAATATAATTTTAAAAATATATAATTATTTTTTTTGACATTATGGTAATACTAATGAGATTTATTTTTAAGAAAATAATCATAGTGATGCTAAATTAAACTTGCAACAGAAAAAAAAAAACTAAATGCTATTTTAATTTGGAATAGATATCTGAACCATTGTTTAACCTAATCATTCGTACTGTCAAATTATTACAAATAAAATTATTTTAAAAAAGCAGTACAACAAATATGACAAATAGCATTACATTTACATTTTAAACATAATTTAAAAAATATTTAATTACGTTAATACTAATGAGATTAATAATAGTGATGCTAAAATAAAACTTTTTCATGTTTTACCCTATTTTGCATTAAAATAAAATTTTAAAAAGTTTTTTTAAATTCTCAATACACCATCATTTATACCGTAAAATTATTTAAAATACAATTATTTTTAAATGTAACTTACCATAAATTAACAACATGACAAACAGCATTACATTTACATTTTTAAATCTATATATCCCTATTTGTTCACATTATTTTTTATTAGGATAAAATGCTTAATTTTAAAGAAAACAATCCTAATTATGCTAAAATTAGATTCTCTAAAGTATAATAATAATAATAATAATAATATTTTGCATCAAGAAAATGAAGCTTGACATTTGTGCATGTTTTTTTTAATTCCCAAAACTTAGATTTACAATATCATAATACTATTTTTTGCTGTGTAAAATCATTTAAAATGAAAATATTTTTTACAAATTTAATTTAGCATGAAGGCAGTACAGCGATTTTTAAATACAGTTAAAATTCACATTTTTTATTAAATTAGGGCAATGAGCTTAATGATACTAAAATTAGTCTTCATGCTAATTATTGTTTTTTATTTATTTCCTCTGATTTTTTAGGCCAAAAACGTGTAAGACGTGTTCTTTAAAGGTTTCTGTGAGTTTCACACATGCATTAATTATTGTAAACTAGCACTTGTTGATTGCAAACAAGCTCTCATTGTCCACAGCTGTGAGGACGGACAACAATAAAGTAAAGAAATATAGTCCACATTGATAGACTGAGGCACAGATACTTTTCCAGGCCGTCTCTCAATGGCCTCCTCAATGGACGGCGCTGAAAAAAGATATTACTATTTACTGCCGCCGGGCTCTGTTTGGTGTGCAAGTTAAACTTTGGCCGGGAGTCCATTGTCTCCAATGTCTATCATTTAATGGGAACTTTGACATAATGAATGAAGGGGTTCCACCTTCCGTCCCACAGAAAGAGCCAGTCTTATCAGAGCGCCGCGCCTCGGCCAATCGCAGCGCGCGGTCCGAGCGGCGCATTGTTTTCTTTGTGCTTTTTAATGAAGTTAACTCTCACACGCGAGAGGGAGAAACTCTTCTGAGCGCTCTAGAACGGAGGACGATGTCTTAAAACGGACGAGGTACCTGAACGACATGGCTGGGCTTCCTCATCCAGGGTTTGGGAATTCTGGGAAGTGTTTTCTCATAGACAACCTGCTGCGTTCACCTGCACCAGGTGTCCCGCCCAAGAGATGCTTCCCGGCTTTGGTTTACGGGCCGCTGGGGCTCATGGTGAAAGGCAGGTGCGTTTCTCAGGACGGGACGCCAACGAAGGACGGGGAACGAGTTCAGTCGCCGTCAGGTAAGTCCACCTGAGAAACTGACAAAACGAGGGAAAACGGGATTAGAGATGCATTTCACCTGCTTAATATTTTGGTTTATTTTTGTAGGATTTTTTTCTGTTTTTATTTTAATTTTAGTTAATGTTTTAGTATTTTTTTATGTTTGTTTTTGTTTATTAATTTCTTATTTCAGTGAGAAATAAAAGTGAGAAATGTTGCTTTAGCAGCTAGATAAAATAAATTAAGCGTACGTTTTTTTTTTGTATTTTATTTCAAGCAACCTAAATGTTTTTATTGTTTTAGTTATAATTAATTATAACAATAACAGCGAATATCTCATGTACAATCCTGATCAGACACTCAACGCTCGACTTGAACTTTCCAGCAGTTTTATAAACTCATAACATGTTCAATTCAATGATTTTTTTTTAAATTAAAAGCTCTGTTCAGTTCAGATTCTCAATATCCTAGTGAAAATACATCTACATTTACAAACAGTATTAAAAGTTAAAACGAAGTTACATTTTTCACTGATTTACACAAGATTTTAGAGTAATACATTTATTACATTTCTTAAATATTTATTTATTTATTTATTATTTTTCCCTCAAATACAGAATCTGAGTCATTTATATTATGTTATGTTATATTATATATATATATTTTTTTTTTTTTATTTGAAGGTTTATTTAATTGAGACAATCTGTTTTTTTTGTTTGTTTTTTTACATTTAAATGCACCATTATGTATTATATTGTTAAATAAAAAAATAAAAAATAAAATAAAATAAATAAAAAGATTAGAATTAGGGATTTTAGGGTTTATGTATACTAATATATAATTTATATAAAGTTACATGTTTAAATATTAAATGTACTCTCTCAATTTAGATGAATATACTAATATCTTACATTTTTTTCATGTTTTACCCTGTTTTGCAAACCAAAAAAAAAAAAAAAAGTTTTTGGTGTAATTCTCAATATTAGACCATCATTTATACTGCTAAATTATTTAAAATACAATGATTTTTGTATGCAATTTCCCATAAATCAAAGGCATGACAAACAGGATTACATTTACATTTTAAGTAATATATATACTTATTTTTTTTCACATTATAGTATTTTTTTTTCACATTATAGTAATGCTGTAATATTATTTTTTGCTGTGTAACATTATTTAAAATAAAATGATTTTTTAATATATCTTTATTTTTCACTTGTTAAAAAAAATGAGGGCTTAATTTTTAAGCGAAAAACATTAATGATACTAAAATTAGACTTAATGCTACATATCATTTCTTATTTATTTCTTCAGATTATTGGGTAACATTTACAAACAGTTATTAAAGTTAAAAAGAAGTGTACAAGATTTTAGAGTAGTACATTAAAAAGAGAAATATTTATTTATTCATTTTCTCCTTAAATATAGGACATGGGTAATTTATATTATGTTATATTATACTACATTACATTATATTATATTATTATTATTATTTTTTTTAAGTTTGAGGGTTTAAATTTTTTTTCTAAATGCACCATTATGTTTTATCTTATTAAATACTTGTTTAAAAAATGATTAGGATTAAGGATTTTAGGGTTTATATATACTAACAAATAATGTATTAATATAAATAAATATTACATGTAGTCTCTCAATTTAGATGAATATACTAAAATATCTTACAATATAGTTTAATAATATTTTAAAGTATATTAAAGCTTTAATGAAAATTTTAGCATGCCAGATTTATAAAAATATTGTTTAAAGCATCTTGAAAGCAAATTGATGCATATCACACGGATTACCGTTTACAATGTTATTAACTACTCGTTTAGATTATTCTGATTTATTTTATTCTCTACAACACATATACTCTCATATATTTATGGTTTAGTACTGTTCAAATTAATCTCTTTTAACATATATATAGTTAGACATGCATAAATATGAATTATTTACATGCTGACTTGTTGTTTAGCTACTTTTCACAATGCAATTACATAAATACATGTTGCACAGTACCAATCAAACATTTGGATACATATTTTTATTATTAACTATTTTTATTTGATGTGCTCATGGTATCATTTGATAGATCTATGTGTCCAAATGTTAAACTGGTCATGCATATTTTTTTAACATGATGTTTAAGCTGATAAAACGTTTGCACTCATCCGTTTGTCTGTCGCTCCAGTTATTATGGCGGGTGTTTCTCTGCCCTGCTGCTCTGGATCTGGACCTGTGATGTCGTCTGCTCCTCTGTTCCCTAGTAAGAGACACACACACACACACACACACTTCTACAAATCGCTCATTTTGTGCATAATGGCCATAGCTAATTACCTCTAACTTTCACTGGTATTCATGAACACACACACACAACTACTCCTCCGGTTCCCTGCAGAGGTTAGATGAATTTGGTGCTAAAAGATGCTCATTCAGTCACCCTGATGGACAACATCCAGACAAAAGCTCTACTTTTTTTTTTATTTAGTAATAGATCACTCTTTAGTAAGTACACAGCACATAGTAACACCGTAGCAACCAAGTACAACCAAGTACATAAGCAACACACTAGCAAAAACTCAGAACACCCAAGCAACAACATAGCAACACTAAGAAGAATAATAATAATAAAACTATTAATTATTATCATTACTGGTAATACCAGCATAACATTTTTAAAGAAATGCTTTTTTGAAATTTGTACAGTGCCACATGATCAATGTCACTTATTTACTTACATTTAATAAATCAATTTAATTTATCAATTTAATTTAGATAAAAAATATTTCTACATGTCATTATATACATTAAATACATATATAAACTATTTACAAATACTTAAGTTGTTTGTGAGGACCGAAATAAAATTATTGATTGATTGATAAAAGAACATTTTATTTATAAAAATTTCTTTATTTTGTAAATATTTTTTTTTATATTTGTTTACACAATATATGTATGTGTACTGTGTATATTTATTATGTATGTATAAATACAAACATGCATGGATATATTTAAGAAAAATGTTATGTTTATATATTAAATATATTTATATATAATATTAATTATATAAATTACATATAAATACTTTCAAAAATATATTGTATGTTTGTGTATTTATATATACATAATAAATATACACAGTATACATATATGTAAACAAAAACTTTGCGATTAATAGTTTGACAGCACAAATTTTTATGCAATAAAATTTATTTGTGTTGTAATCTTTCTTTCATATAAAATATTTATACATAAAATGTATAAATAGATCTACAGAAATATTTAATTCTTTTAATTAAAATATTTCTCCTAACCACAACAACTTTCTTGTGTTTGCACACACTAAAAACATTTCTTCATGTCATAACTTCATATATATATATATATATAAAAATAGAAACTATTTACACATAAGAACTTTTTATTTTATTTTTGCAAACAACTTTTATATATAAAATATTTATACATGAAAGAAAAATTTACATATATTTTTATATATAAAAAAATCTTAATTTTCATTGTATGTATATATATATATATATATATAGAACCTACTTACGCATAAAAGAACCTTTTTATTTATATATAAAAATATTTCTTTATTTTGCAAACCTTTATATATAAAATATTTATACATAGGAAAAATACATAGATTTTTATATATATATAAAAAAATCTTAATTTCCATGGTAATCTTACTTTTATTATATAAAATATTTATACTTAAAATGTATAAATATTTATAAAAATAAAAAAAGTTTTTTTTATTAAAATATTTCTTCATTTTGTCATAACCTTTTTGTCATACATATATTCTTTCAGAGCTTCTAAAAAACCACAACAAATTCCTTGTGTGTTTGCACACCATTGGCAAATAAACCTGATAAAATGTGTATAAAGAAAACGTTATACATATGTTATATGTATATGTAAAATGTTTATACATAAATTTTTTTTTCCTCTTTCATTTAGTCATAACTTACATAAATATATATATATATATAAAGTATTTATACATAAAGGAAAATGTATATTTTATTCAGATATACATTCTCTGTTATATAACAACGTAAAATGTGTATACATGAAAATATTCATATTTTATTTCTACATTTTTTGTTCATATTATGTCATATCTCTTTCGTAAATGATTAAAAAAGGTTTTATTTCCAGAAAAAAAAGTATTTCCAGGTTTAAATCAATGACCTCAACGTACATTATTACGAGCGTAAATATAACGTACGCTAGTGAATTCAACGATGTCTTTATCGCCCTACCGAATCTCTTCCATTTGGGCTTCAGCTCTCGCCAAGTGCCAAAACCCCTGCAAATCCGGATCTGTCAGATTCGAGGTTTTTAAAGGCCTCCCTGAAAACTGTTTAGTGGTTTGACACTTTCCCACAGCGCTCTTCGCGCGCGCGCGGACCCTGCTGCCCCGTGACCAATCGGCGCATTCAGCGCGACCGCACACAGGTGACCCCGCCGCCATTTTCCACCGCGCCTGACCCGGGATCGGCTGCAGCGCGGATTTAAATCGGGAACGCGCCGCGCGCGGGTCTGGGATCAGCCCGGACCGCACAATGACCCGCATTCCTGCACAGCGGAGGGCGGAATCGCTTCTCCGGCCTTTTTGTTCTCGCTAATGAAAAGCGGAGCTCTAAAAGCCGGCCTCCCCTCCCCGTCCGTCCATTCTGTCCGCTTCAGGCCCCCGTAGACATGACGCCCTCAATAGAAATGACTTTTATAGACTTTTTTCCAGCTCATCTCCCTGTTGAGAGAATGAGACGCGTCCATCTTTTGAAAGGAAACACTGAGAGCAGAAGATAATGCGGCGGAATGTCAAACGCATCATTTGTTGCGGGAGAAGCAGGGCCGCGGGTGTGTGGGCGGGGCGGAGGGTCAGCTGACCCTTTAATAGGGCGTTTAAGTGGAAACTATTTAGACTCAATGGAGAGCAGAGAGCATGACTAACCTGCTTACTCACGCCGCTGACGGTGGCCGATTTGTCGAACACACTAAAAAGGTATCGCTGATTTTGTGCGGAGCACCTGAAAGTTTTAATAATTCATGTATTTTGTTTTAAATGTTCATTGAGTTTTCTAATGCAAACATCCAAACTGTTGCTTGTTAAACTACCAGTCAAGTTTTTAGACAGTAATATTTGTATTTTGCTTTTTAAAGAGCTCACCAAGCCTGATCCAAAATACAACAAAAGCTGTAATATTGTAAAATATTTTTACTATTTAAAATAACTGCTTTCTATTTAAATCTATGTTAAAATATAATTTATTTCTGCGATCAAAGCTGGATTTTCAGCATCATTACTCCAGTCTTCAATGTCACACGATCCTTCAGAAATCATTCTAAGAAACATTTATTATTATTATCATCAATATTTAAAACAGTCGAGTACATTTTCTCAGGATTCTTTGATGAATAGAAAGATCCAAAGATCAGCATTTATTAAAATTACAAAAGCTTTTGTAACATTATACACTATATCGTTCAAAAGCTTGGAGTCAGTGTAATTTTTTGGAAAACAAATTATAGAAATTAATACTTTTATTTAGCAAGGATGCTTTAAATTGATCAAAAGCGATGATAAAGACATTTATAATGTTACAAAAGATTTTTATTTTAGATAAGTGCTGTTCTACTGAACTTTCTATTCATCATTGAAACCTGAAAAAATTCTACTCCGCTGTAATGATGCAAAAATTCAGCTTTGAAATCACAGCAATAAATTACATTTTAAAATATATTCAAATTGAAAACTGTTGTTTTAAATAGTAAAAAAAAATTGTTTGTTTTTTTTGCTGTATTTTGAATCAAATAAATGCAGGCTTGGTGAGCAAAAGAGACTTCTTTAAAAAATCTTACTGTCCAAAAACTTTTGACTGGTAGTGTATGTCCTTTTTTATCCTGAAAAGTATAGCAAAATTGCAATGTAACACACTTAAATAATCACATAAACTAAACAAATGGACATATTTTATACCCTCAGCAAAAATATTGTATATATTCCCTATTAAAAATAAGTAAATAAATAAATACAAAAACCTCATCAACCAAAAACATTGTTACACTGTTGTCATGTTTCTCTGTTTTTGGATATCTCTAAATTTTGTACTCTTAGGATAAATCTTATATTGCCAAAAAATAAAATAAAATAAAATAAAATAAAATAAAATAAGATTTCCTATCAAATTTTTTTTTCCTTAGGATAAATCCTATACATTTTACATAAATAAAATAAAATTACATTTCCTATTAAAAATATAAAAATAAATAAAATTTTCTCCCTTTTTTGAATATATATTTATACCCTTAGGATAAATCCTATATATTTAATATAAATAAAATTAAATTAAATTAAATACAATTTCCTATTAAAAATATACAAATAATTTTTTCTCCTTTTTTTGAATATATATTTATACCCTTAGGATAAATCCTATACATTTCATATAAATAAAATAAAATTAGATTTCCTATTAAAAATATAAAAATAAATAATTTTTTCTCCTTTTTTAATATATATTTATACCCTTAGGATAAATCCTATACAGTTCATATAAATAAAATAAAATAAAATTAGATTTCCTATTAAAAATATAAAAATAAATATTTTTTCTCCTTTTTTGGAACATATATTTATACCCTTAGGATAAATCCTATACATTTCATATAAATAAAATAAAATAAAACAAAATAAAAATACCCTTAGAACGGATAATTCCTATAAATTCTTTATAAAACATGTAAAAAATAAATACATAAAAGCAAACACCCCAACAAACTAACAACCAAAAATATTACAGAGGTCATGTTTAATTTTTTTTAGAAATATTTTTATTCCCTTAAGATAAATAACTTTCTTACAAATAAAATAATCAATTACCTAAATAAATAAGTACCTTTAGTGTTAAATCCTACACATTCTATATCTAAATAAATAAAAAAATAAATTAATTAATAAATAAATAAATGCAAACACCCCAACAAACTAACAAAAACCAAAAATGTTTCCCTTTTTTTGAACATATACAAATCCTATACATTTCCTAGAAATAAAATAGAATTAATTACCATTAAATAGGCTAAATTACCATTAAAAGGCTCTGCATTCCGTATCAAAAAATAATAAAACAAATAAATGCCCCTTTATCCTCACATCGTGTTGTTTGTGTCCTGCAGAGGGCGTCGGGTCTGTGCTGTGGAGTCCGGCTCTGAACTCCAGGTCGCGGCCGGGAATCCTACGACGGGCCGTGTTTTCCGAGGAACAGAGACGAGAGCTGGAGAGAACCTTCAGAAAACAGAAATACATCAGCAAGACCGACCGCAACAGACTGGCCACCGACCTCTGTCTGAAAGAGACACAGGTCAGACCGCAGAAACACATGCACAACCTTTTGAACAACCTGTTGAAAACAGTTTTCAAAAGTCGATCCAGTTTGCTGAATCCAATTCATGTGTCCCGCAGGTGAAGATCTGGTTTCAGAACCGCAGGATGAAGTGGAGAAACTCCAGAGAGAAGGAGAGCACGTACACACGACCGCCGATGGAGCGACTGATGCTCTGGAGCCCATCTGAACCGGCGGACCAAACACACTCGTCAGCGCAGACCAAACACACTCACACACACTCACCGGTGCACAGCGCAAACACTGAGACGAGATGACACAGAGGAGGAGACAACAGACTCTTGATGATAAACAGCTGGAAAATATTTCTAGCGAAAACCTGGAAACACGTGGGAGTTTTACAGTTGTGATTTACAGGCCTGGAAATGTCTTAAAACATGATGGAAAAGACAACTTTACAATAAGGTTCCATTTGTTAACATTAGATAACATGAACTAACAATCACAAAAAAGTACGTAGTTAATGTTCATTTCAGCATTACGAAACACTAAGTCATAATTATGAAATAAAAAGTCTAAATTATGAGATACAAAGTTATAATTATGACAAAGTTAAAAATAGGAGACACTAAGTGATAACTATTAGATGAAAAGCTGAAATTATGACAAAAACGTCGAAAATATAATTATCGTAATTATGAAATAAGTCTAACTTGTGAGACACTAAGTCATAATTATGAAATAAAAAGTCTATATTATGAGATACAAAGTTATAATTATGAGATAAAAACAGTAAAAAAAGGGATATAAGTCATAACTGTGAATTAAAATGTCAAAATTGTGAGATAATAAGTAATAATTATAAGATAATTATAAGTTAAAAAGTTGAAATTATAACAAAACATTTTTATAAAAATACAAATATAAGATACTAATGCATAATTATGAAATAAAAAGTCTACATTTTGAAATTCTGAGTCAAAATTATGATAAAAACAAAATTATAACAAAAAAATAAAAAAAAGGATATAAGTCATAATTATGAAATAAAAAGTCCAAATTATGAGATACAAAGTTATAATTATGACAAAAAAGCAAAAAATTAGATACTAAGTCATAATTATGAGATAAAACGCTGAAATTTGAATAAAACAAATAATTATGGCAAAAGTACAAAAATATGAGTCATAATTATGAAATAAGTCTAACTTATGAGATAGTCATAATTATAAGATAAAAAGTTGAAATTCTAACAAGTTAATAAAAGTTAATAAAAACACAAATATAAGATACTAATGCATAATTATAAAATAAAAAGTCTAAATTATGAGATACTGAGTCAAAATTATGAGATAAAAACAAAATTATAACATAAAAAAGTTAAAAAAAGGATATAAGTCATAATTATGAATTTAAAAGTCTAAATTATGAGATACCAAGTCATAATTATAAGTAGTCTAAATGACTATTTAAAATACTAAGTCATAATCATGAAATAAAAACAAAATTATAACAAAGTCAAAAGTATATACTAAGTCATAATTGTGAATTAAAATGTCAAAATTGTGAGATAAGTGATAATTATGAGATACTGAGTCATAATTATGAAATTAAAAGTCTAAATTATGATATACCAAGTCATAACTATGAAATAAAGTCTAAATTATAAGATACTAAGTCATAATTGTGAATTAAAGAGTCACAATTGTGAGATAAGTGATAATTATGAGCCAAAAGTCTAAATTACGAGATACTACATAATTATGAAATTAAAAGTCTAAATAACGAAATACTGAATCATAATTATGACAAAAGTAAAAAATTTGATACTAAATCATAATTACAAAATAAAATGTCTAACTTATGAGATATTGAGTCATAATTATGAGATAGAAAAATAAGACATGAAAAGTAAAAAGTATAATTTAAAAAGTCAAAATTGTGAGATAAGTCATAATTATGAGCCAAAATATTGATATTAAAAAATACTTAGCCATAATTATGAATTTAAAAGTCTGAATTATGAGATACTAAATCATAATTCTAAAATTCAAATTCAAAATTATGAGATAGTGAATCATAATTATAGCATAAGTACAACATGACACACTCATAAGTCATAATTATGAAATAAAAAGTCTAACTTATGAGATACTAAGTCATAATTCTAATTTAAAAAGTAAGAATTAAGATAAAGCATAATTATGAGACAAAAGTCTAAATTATGAGACGCCAAATTACAAATCTGAAATTAAAACTCTAAATTATATATTCTATAAATTATATATAAATATTTAAGATAATTATGATTCAATATGACAAATATCAAAATTGAGATAAGTCATAATTTTTAAATAAAACAGTCTAGCTTATGAATAATAAGTCATAATTATGAGATAAAAAGAAAATTAGCACAAAAAAGTTTATACTAAGTCATAATTCTGAATTAAAAACTCCAAATTGTGAGATAAATTGTAATTATCAGACAAAAGCCTAAATTATGAGATTCTAAATCACAATTACTAACAATGAACGAACAGTTGTATGTATTAACTAAAATCAGCAAAGATTAAAAATACTGTAACAAATGTATTGCTCCTTGCTAGTTAATGTTAGCTAATGCATTCATTAATTTTAACAAATGGGACCTTATTATAAAGTGTTACTAAAATGTCTATAGTGAATATTCATGTCATGTCATATTCATTGTCATTCTCACTTATACTCAATATTTTATTGGCTAGAAATTGTGCTTTGTACGTGCGAGCACGATAAATAATTGTAAAAGCTTAAAATATATCACCTGAACAAGTCATGAAATTTCACTGGTGCAAAAGCTGTAAAATATGTCTCAATTTGATGAATGTGCATAATACTACAGCTCTTTATTGTTGCAAATGCATGTGTAATTAGATGATCTGAATTCTCCTTACTACTGCAATTATGGTCATTAAGCTCTTTATAAGATGCATAACTCATCATCATAACAAGCTCAATTACTTCTGCTTTTATTTTTAATCTTGCATAAAGTGTACATTGTAAATTTTGAATTACGTTTAGATGAGAAACATTACTTAATAAATAAAATGAGATGAAACTATTTATTTTGCTTAGCTTTGATTTTGACATTCATTCCTTCGTGCAAATCTCTAATTGAAGCAACAGTTTGACAAACTTTCACAGAACAACACTTGACAACTCATTTCAGACACATAAATAGATGCCAAATTAAGCACTTAACACAAACTCCACATAACACAAAAACAAGGTGAACTAATCAGTGTTAGTAGAGATACAGAACACACCACACAACTGAATCATTCTCAGTGAATCAACTCAACACAGTTCACCTGTCTGTTTCTTCCTTTTGCTCTTTTTTTACTTTTTGACTAGCACTCTATATGAATTAATACAATCAGATAGAACAATAATTTCTCAAATATGTATTACAATATATACTGATAAACTGAACATTCACTTCAATGGTATGAGATGACTGCATACTTTCAACTGATTCCTTATTCAACTGTCACCAACTGAACTGCAGTGCTCAAACTATTTCAAATCAAGCTACAAACCCGGTCATAATGCACAATATTTCGCTCTAACATGTATTTTAATGTGCAGCTCCTTATTTTAATGAAGCGTTTTCACTAGTTAGCAGTAAACCGGTTAGCTCACCTGAATATGTTCGTAGATTTGTGTTGGATGAGCTTGGTAAAGGTCTTCGGAATGGAAATATTGATATTTTATTTGCAAACACCATACCTTTTTCGCTTATTTAAGTTAATCTCATCAAACTAGCCAGATAAACCAGTAGTAGTACTGACTGTGTCGTGTAAACATGGCTAAAAGCACGCAAAGCTGAAGAACAGACAAACCGATTCAATTGAGTGAGTCATTTACGCTGGAACCGCTCCGATTGATTCAAACTCAAACACGTGACTTCGATCACTTCGATTCAAGCGAGTCACCAGTAAAAAAAAAAAACAGTTCAGAAGAGACATTCATTTTCGAAACGGAGCTTTTCTGAACAATTATGTCGAAACGATTCACTGTTTCGAAGCGCTTCAATCGGATCGTGTATCGCGGATCACTCGATTCAGATGAGGACTTTAGAGCGCGTCTCGCGAATCATTTGATTTAGCGGTTTCATGAATCTTTTGATTTAGATCTGAATTTCGTTGCCTGTTTCGCGAATAATTTGGAGAGCGAATCGCGACTTCATTCAGATCGGGACTTCAAAGAGCGTATCCCGAATCATTTATTCCGAACGGGACTCGGAGCGTGTATCACGACTCATTTGATTCAGATCGCTACTTCGGCGTGCGTTTCGCGAATCATTTCATTTAGATCGGAACAGTGGGTTCGTGAATCTTTTAATATCAGATCGGAACTACGAAGCGTAACGCGAATCATTTTTCAGATCGGAACTTCGGAGCGGGTTCGTGAATCTTTTGATTTAGATCGCCTCTTCGGATCGCGCATCGATTCCTTTAATTTAGATCGCAACTTCGGAGCGGGTTTGTGAATCTTCTGATTCATATCGGAACTTTTGAGAGGGTTTGCGAATTGATTCAGATCGGAATTTCGGAGCGGGTTCGTGAATCTCTGATTCACAACGGAACTTTGGAGAGGGTTTGTAAATCTTTTGATTCAGATGGGAACTACGGAACGGGATCGTGAATGAGTCAAATCGGAACTTCGGAGGGGGTTCGTGAATCTTTTGATCCAAATCGACTCTTCAGATCGCGAATCATTTAATTTAGATCGGAACTTTTGAGCGAATTCGTGCTGATTCAGGCTCTTCGGATCGCGAATTATCTGATTAAGATCTTAACTTCGGAGCGGGTTCGTGAATCCTTTGATTCAGATCGGCTCTTTGGATCGCGCATCGCGAATCATTTGATTTAGATCGAACTTCGGAGTGGGTTCGTGAATCTTTTTAATTCAAACTGGCTCTTCTGATGGCTCATTGTGAATCTTTTTTTAAATTAAGCAATACAAAGCATCGAATCATTAAGGTAGAGTTATAAAAAACAAAACACCAAAAAAAAAAAACTTTTTTATAATTATTACTTTTTATCTCTTAATTATGATTTTTTTTAATGTCATAATTATTATTTACCAAAACGTTTTTTATGTGTCAGAAAAGGTCTTTCGTACTGTTGTTACTGTAGCTATAAGTTACCCTAATATGAATGTTCACTTATATAAAATGGATAGTTTCATCAATATTTATGAGTTATTACGTTTATTTATTTATATTAAGTTATTTATTGAGTTAACTGCTGCTTGAGTAAAAGCAATAAACATCTTGAGTCTGCTTCATATTGTGTACAGCCTTAAATTGTTTTTGTAATGGCTTATTGTATTAATTAATGATAGCAATGGTATCATCTCTATAAAATAACAAGTGGCTGATATGTTTAATGGTTTTAAATATAAATATTTTTCACGTTTGGTAAAAATGGTAACAGTGTAAAAGTGTAAGGTCAGTTTTGTGTCACTAGGGGTCAGTGTTTTACAATAAATGACACTGCTGTGGCTTTACTAAAATCAGCTGATCTTGCTTCACTAATAGAAATACCATAGTATTGCCATGTTTTAAACATAGTTTTAGACATGTACCATCATAATGCCATTGTATTTTTTTTAATCACAGTGTTACCATCTGATACCATAATTGTAGTATGCTAGTACCTTTCTCCTATAAAGTCCTAATTATAATAAGGAATGATTTTTAACTAGATTTTGGCTGAATTTTGAGGAAAAGCCATATTAATTAATTCACTGACAGTAGTAAACTTGATAGCATTGTAAGTTTTTATAAGGGGTATGCATCGAAACTCAAGGTTTTGTGGTTTTTGGTCTTCTGTGATTCAGACACTCCAGCACAAATTAAACCAAGATGAGCATCTCTGCAGCTCAGAATGTGTGAAAACAATCCAGCGTACTTGAGAAACTCATTCGCACAGTTCAATACTGCAGACGCACCAGAAACAGCATCAGTCGAGCCCTGCAGCTCCGCGCAGGTGAGCAAAGATCACCACACAGGTGCTGCTCGCTTTATTTACTGCTCCAGCGCAGTCTGCTGCGGCTCTGAAGAAACGTTTGTTGCTTAGCTGTTGTTTTTTCACTTTCAATAACACAAATAAGGGAAAAACTGGGGCACTTTTGGAGTTTTTTTATTCTCCTTTCTAAGCGTCTCTCTCTGTTGTTATTTCTCAAGGGTCTCAAGTGGCTGCTGTTGTCTGGAAAAGGCTTCAGATTGTGTTTGAATGATTTTATTTTCATGGTGGCACTTTAGAAAATGATGTGCTGTGAGGACGACAGCATTATTGTGTTTTAGTCCCATCAGCCACAACATCAATAACTGATGGACCTCTGGAAGTGTCAAAACACACACACACACACACACATTTTATTTCACTTTTTGGATCTATCATTGACTTCTGTTGTACTTAAATTATGCTAATTAGTTCGTGGTGTTTGCTAAGGCATGCATAACAATTACTAGTAGTCACATTAATCTAAGTCAGCTTTTAGAAGTTCAGTGCATGCACTTCCCTGCAGTGCTTGAAGAAAACACCTGGCATCCAGCCATGACGCTCTAGCAACCACATAGTAACATATGGCAACCACCCAAACATTTGCAACCACATAGTAACACCCTAGCAACCACACAAAAAACATTTGAAGCCACACAGCAATAGCCTAGACACCTCCCAAACATTTGCAACGAAATAGCAACACTCTAGCAACCACCTAATATATTTGTCACCACATAGCAACACCCTAGTAACCAACCACAACATTTTCAACCACCCAAAACACATTTGCAACCACATAACAACAGCTTAGCAATGATCCAAAAGATGTGCAAAAACATTGCAACAGCCTAGTAACTGACAACATTAGAAACGACACAGAAACAGTATAGCAACCAGCCAAAATATTTGTAACCAAACAGCAACAGCCCAGCAACCAGCCCAGCAACCAACATTTGTAAATAACATAGCAACCATCCAAAACACATTTGGAACCACATAGCAACACCTAGCAACCACCCAAAATATTGTCAACTACATAGCAACAACCCAAACATCTAAAAACCACACATCAACAGCCTAGCAACCACCCAAAACATATGAAGCACATAAAACACCCTAGCAACCACCCAAAATATTTTAAACCACATAGCAATAGCCTAAACCACCAAAACATTTTAAACAGCCCAGCAACCACCCACATTTGTAACAACATAGCCACATAGAAACAGCTTAGCAACCATTCAACAGATTTGCAACCACACAGTAGCAGTCTAGTAACCACCCAAAATGCTTTTGGAATCACATAACAACACCCTAGCAACCACCAAAACATTTGCATCTACATAGCAATCGCCTAGCAACAGAACACATTTGGGACCATAGAGGAAGAGCCTAGCAACCACCCAAAAGCATTTGGAACGACCCAAATCACTTGCACCCACATAGCATCACTCTAGCAACAACCCAAAACACATTTTAACCACACAGCAACACCCTAGCAATCACCCAAAATATTTGAAACCACACAACATCACCATAGCGACCACCCAAACATTTGCAACCGCATAGCAACTGCCTAGAAACCACCCAAAACATTTCCAACCACCCAAAACATTTGAAACCACATAGCAACACCTTAGCAACAAACTAAACATTTAAAACCATGCAGCAACAGCCTAGCAATCACACAAAACATTTCAAATCCCTTAATAACATCTAAGCAACCACCCAATTATTTGCAACCACACAGCAACTGCCTATAACCACCCAAAACATGTTTGCAATCACATAGCAACACTGAGCGAAGTAAACCACCCAAAAATAACACCAGAACTATATACCTACAGCTAAGCAAACCCAAAACACATTTGGAAACCACATAGCAACACTCTAGCTACCACACAGCAACTGCCTAGCAACCACCCAAAACACTTTTGGAACCACAAAGCAACACTCTAGTAATCACCCAAACATTTGCAATGACATAGCAACACCCTAGGAACCACCAAAACATTTGCTACCACCCAAAACATTTGCAACCACATAGCGACTACCTGGCAACCACCCGAAGCACATTTGAAAACTTACATAGTACACCCTAGCACCACTCCCAAGCGCATTTTACAAACCACATAGGCACCAGGCAACCACCAAACATTTGAAAACTACTAAAACCAAGGTTTGTAAGCAACCACCCATAACACATTTGGAAACCATATAGCAACGTTCTAGTAATCCACCCCAAACATTTGAAAATTGGCATCCTAGCAAATACCACCCAAACATTTGCAACCAAATCAATATCCTAGCAACCACCTAAAACATCTGCAACCACAAAATATTTAAAACCACACAGCAACACCCAACATTAACCACCTAAAGATTTACGCTTAACACCCTAGTAACAAACCAAACATTTAAAACCACACAGCAACACCCCCAATCACCCAAAAGATTTTGAAATTACATAGCAACACCTAGTAACAAAACCAAACATTTTAAAACCACACAGCAACAGCCTAGCAACCACCCAAAACATTTGAAAGCACATATATTAACACCTAAGCAAAACATAGGAACACCCTAGCAACCACCTAAAACATCTGCAACCACATAGCAACAACCTAGCAAACCAAGCATTTTACAACCATAGCAACACCTAGCAACCACAAAACATTTTGAAAACATAAAACTGCCCAGCAACCACCCATAACACATTTTGGAACCACATAGCAGCCTAGTAACCACTTAAACATTTGCAACCAAATAGCAATATCTGCTTAAACCACCTAAAACATCTGCAACCACCCAAAATATTTAAAACCACACAGCAACACCCAGCAATCACCCAAAAGATTTGAAACCACATAGCAACACCCTAGTAACAAACCAAACATTTAAAACCACGCAGCAACAGCCTAGCAACCACCCAAAACATTTGAAAGCACATAATAACACCCAAGCAAAAACATAGGAACACCCTAGCAACCACCCAAAACATCTGCAACCACATAGCAACAACCTAGCAACCACCCAAAACAACAATAAGCAACACCCATCTGTTTTTCCCCTCTTTTGACATCACAGAGATTCAGGATCTGTGTTCATCCTGGAGAGCGTGAGGCAGGTCATCATACGCTGCTGTTGACAGGTTTTCTGTCGTCATGTCACGCTCTGAATCGCAGTCAATCACATCAGAAACATTCTCTCTCTCGGCTGACCAAAAATATTAAAAGCCGGCAATAAATTCCGGCGGAGGAGTTATGAGCTCTATTCAAATATGCCGTGGCCGCCTGTGACCCGCAGCTGTCTCACGTCGGAGGTGATATTAGATTCTCGCCGAGATGCACGTGGGCGTCGGAGTCCGTGGCGAGACCTTCGAGAGCCGGGACGGATGCGCTCTGTCAGGCTTTATTGGTCGCCCATAAGAAACGGCCCAGAGTTGGGCTGTTGTTGATCCTTTACTCCTTTATTATGGGATCTGGAGGGATTAGCTGCGAACGTGAGGCGTGTTTCACCGCTGCAGGAGAGTCTCAGGCTCCATAATGGCTGCCGGCTCTCAGATAAGACGGACTGGCCTTTCAGCGCCGCCAAACGGGTCACCGGGGCCGAGCAAAGCTCTTCTGTTCGGAGCCAAAACGCAGCTTGACCGCTTGATTTACTGGGTCAGTTTCTGAGAGACTTCTCGTCTTGTTAAGAATAAGAGACTAGTCGAACTCATTTCGGTACAAGGGCGGCATCACAGATGTGACGGAGTGAAAAAAGTGGCCTGATTTCAGACTGAAAGCCCCGTACAAAAGCCACAATCTGAAAAGAAAATAAATCACTGCATAACAAGTAATATGTATTAAATTAAAATAAATTAAATTAAATTATATTAATATATTTTATATATATATGATTTAATTTAAAATAATAATAAATTATATATGAATGAAAAAATGGCAGTTCTTGGTTTATAATTTTAATTATTTAAATTACTACAATTAAATAAATATGCATCAATATAAATAGTAAATCATTAATTAAAAATATAAATAAAAATATTAACTACTGCATATATTAAATTATGTATAGCTTTAAATACAAATAATATATTTTTATATTTATATAATAATAGAAATATAAATTATTGGATTGGATTAAAAGACCGGAGTGAAAAAGGTGGCCTGATTTCAGACTAAAAGCCCTGTACAAAAGTCACAATCTGAAAAAAGAAAAAAAAAAAGAAAATAAATTATATATATATATATATATATATGAATAAAAATATCAGTTCTTGGTTTATAATTATTATTCTTTAAATTACTAAAATTAAATAAAAATATATAAATAGTAATTCACTAATTAAAAATGAAAATATAAATAAGATAATAACTACTGCATATATTAAATTATGTATAGCTATAAATATAAATCATATATTTTCTATATTTTAATAAATAATAATATAAATATATATATATAATATAAATTATTGAATTGGATTAAAAGGCTGGGGTGAAAAAAAGTGGCCTGATTTCAGACTGAAAGCCCTGTACAAAAGCCACAATCTAAAAAAAAACAAAACAAAACAAAACAAAACAAAACAAAAAAAAAATATATATATATATATGAATAAAAATATCAATTCTTGGTTTATCATTTTAATTCTTTAAATTACTAAAATTAAAAAAATATATAAATAGTAATTCACTAATTAAAAATGAAAATATAAATAAAATAATAACTATTGCATATATTAAATTATGTATAGCTATAAATATAAATAATATATTTTCTATATTTTAATAAATAATAATATAAGTATATATATATTATATAAATTATTGGATTATTGGATTGGATTAAAAGGCTGGGGTGTCCTGATTTCACACTGAACGCTCTGTACAAAAGCCACAATCTGAAAAGAAAATAAATTACTTAGTAACGTATTAAATAAAAAAAAAAAATTAAAAATGATTATTTAGTATTAAATAGTAATCATTAATTAAAAATAAAAATATAAATACAAATAATATCTATTGCATATATTAAATTATGTATAGCTATAAATACAAAAAATATATTTTTATGTTTTAATAGAAATATAAATGTTTGGATTATTTTTGGATTATTAATGTAAATTAAAATGATTTTAATTCATATAATATTCATGTAAATGAAATTAAAATCAATTAATTAAATGCTTATTTTATTTGATGCCAGTATTATAATTACTGGCACTTTATTGCTTTCTGACACAGTTTTATATTTTATTCTTCCTACTGTGGTTTGGCCATATAAAAAGCTACTAACTCCTTTAAAATTGAAAAATTGTTAGAGAGAGTAATCGTGGAGATTGATTGCATAGTGTTTGAGCTGTATAACAGAAAGGTCAAACACATGTAATGTAGTCGCAGTGAGGTGAAGTTTCTCGTACGGCTGTCACAGCGTGCGCTTTGAGAGCGGCTCTGATTTTAATGGCTGTAAGAGCGTCTGCCCCGTTCAATTCAAAACTGACCACATGAGAGAAAAATCAATTCTCAGCGTCTCCAGAACGATACGACGGAGCATGGACTCGTGCGTTTCTAGAGATCTGTGCGATTCTGAGAACTGATGCATTTTAATAAAGAGAAAACAACCGCGTTCAATTATATATAAGCGTAACGGCACGCTGGGGACCGGGCTCTCGGGACTATCTGAGTAAGATGAAACAGGTTTTGTGTTGCACAGACATTTCTGGGTCACACCTTTATGGAGCACTCTTAAAAATAAAGGTTCTTTATTGGTATCAGAGGTTCCGTAAAGAACCTTTCACATCCACGGAACTTTCTATTACACAACGTGAGAAAAAATGGTTCTTCTACAGCATCCTGCCTCTTGGAAACTTTATTTTTAACAGTGAACTCGAAACCTCTCGGTTTGCAGCTCAGGATCTTCACTATTAAGCCACTGTCACTGGTTAAAGCTTGTGTGGGAGGATTTATGGGGTCACAGTCTAAAACAACTAGTTTAAAACCATCTAAAATTGAATGGTTGTTTTCTACAGGGTTCAACTAAGCCATACAGACATGCATTAAGGCAAGCAACGTAAGTTGGATATCGTTTTCCCTATAAACAGCATCTGTGGGGGAAAAAAAAGTTAAATATAAGTATAAATAAATAAATAATGAGTCAAAAATAATAGTGGAAAAGTTGAATACACTTTTCAAATTTTAGTTTGAACAGAAAATGACTTCATTTATAAATAAAAAAAAAATTAAAATAAATAAATGTCAGTGAAACTATATCAATAATCAAATTGTTAAGTACACTGATGTGTGTTTTTATACACAATATCTGTGAAAACACAATAGAGTTTTCAAGATTGTGTTTCATAAATAAATAAATAATATAATATAATATAATATAATGAATCAAATAATAAATAAAAGTATTAGTGGAAAAGTTTAATGCAATTTTCTAAATTATGTTACAGTAAATAATTGAATTTATTCATAAATAAATAAATAAATACTATTGCACATATATATAATAAATCATGATATGATGAATCAAATAATTAATATAAAAATATTAGTGGAAAAGTTTCAAATTTTTGTTTGAACAAAAAATGATTTAATTCATAAATAAAATAAAAATAAAATAAAATAAAATAAAAATAAATAAATAAATAAATAAATAAATTAAATACGTCTATAAAATGAATCATGATATAATAAATCAAATAATTAATCCAAAATATTAGTAAAAAAGTTTAATACGGTTTTCAAATTTTTGTTTAAACAGAAAATGACTTCATTTATAAATAAAATAAAATAAAATAAATGTCAATGAAACTATATCACTAATCAAATTAAGTACACTGATGTGTGTTTTATACACAATATCTGTGAAAACTTACAATAGAGTTTTCAAGATTGTGTTTCATAAACAAACAAACAAACAAACAAACAAACAAACAAACAAATAAATAAATAAATAAATAGATAAATACATAAATACATAAATAATAAATAAAATATAAAATAATATAATGAATCAAATAATAAATCAAAAATATTAGTGGAAAAGTTTAATGCAGTTTTCTAAATTATGGTACAGTAAATAATTTAATTTATTCATAAATAAATAAATAAATACTATTGCACATATATAATAAATCATGATATGATGAATCAAATAATGAATATAAAAATACTAGTGGAAAAGTTTAATATGGTTTTCACATTTTTGTTTGAACAGAAAATTCATAAAATAAAATAAAATTAAAATAAAATAAATAATTAAATACAGAAAATAAAGAAACAAATGTCAGTGAAACTATATAATAAACCAAGATGTGTTTTTATACACAGTATCTGTGAAAAGTTTCAACAGAGTTTTTTAAGAGTGTGTTTAATTAATAAATAATTAAATAAATAAATATAATGATATGCTTTATAACGAATCAAACAATGGATCAAAAATATTATTGAAAAAAATTTCAAATCTAAAGAAACAAATGTCAGTAAAACTATAGAATAAATCAAAATGTTAACCTGCATGTGTATTTTTATACACAATATCTGTAAAAACTTAAAATAAATGTTAAGTACGCGTTTTTTCTGGACAATATTTGTGGAAAACTACAATAGAGTTTTCAAGATTAAGTCATTGTAGAACCAAAAATGACTTTAATTTATTCATTAATAAAAAACAAAAAATATATAGTCAACTACATAATAATAAATCTGTATATCTTGAACCAGCATATGCTAAGTAATTCATATATATTAAAATAGGAGTTTAATTGTTTCATCCATTTAATGTTTTATTTAAATTGTAATATCATAATGTTACACGTCAAACATTTCAAACAACCTTTCAAACGCGTCTCACCTTGCGCGTTGCGACTGAACGGGGCGCGCTCGTCCATGTAGCGCCACAAGGGGGGTTACGAGCACTGTGCGTTCCTCCCATCTCTCTCTCTCTCTCTCTCTCTCTCGCAGCTTGACGGAGGCTGAGCAGAAGCAGGCTGGCGGATCCTCGCACTCGGTCTGCAGTCAGTCTGATGCGCTGCGCTGCGCAATAACCCAGCAGAACCACCTGTGCGGCTCCGCTGCTCCACCTCACGGAATACCCGCGCGCGTTCCCAGGATCCGTTAAGCTCCGGTGATGCTCCTCTCGCCCGGTGGGAATGTTTGAATGAGGACGAACAAGCCCGCTTTTATGTGATTGCATTTGTGCGCCTTTTCGTGGAGTATCGCAACATGGACTAATTGCATTATCCACCATGGGATTATTGCAGTTGTTTGTTGGATTATTTTACGCGGCAGCAGGTAGGCAGAGATATCGGCATCAATTCTTAAAGATTAGGAGTGCAGGTGGCTGTTATCAGTTATTTCTCAATAGCTGGTCATGCATTCATCTCCATGCAGCTGTCCAAGTCAGTAATCACAGATACAGAGGTGTACTCCGTGCTATCATCACTGTTCTTCTTATATTATGGCTATTATAATGAAAGCAATTAAGCTATGAAAAATATGCATTTTACATTTTTAAAGAATATGTTTTTAAATTAATTTAAAAAATATAAAATTACATTATAATGCTGTTTTACATTTTATAATTGTTGAAATTTTATAACAGCACTATTTTTATGTATTGTAAATAAATGACTTAAATACATTAAACACGTAATTGGCTACAGGGTTCCCACGCTCACAAATCTTGGAAATATCAAGCAATTGATTTCCAGGCCTGGAAAAGTCAATGAAAGTCATCAAAACGTATGCTTGTTTTTAAAACACCCCTATATGCTGTAATAAACTACAAATTGCAAAGTGTTGTAAATGCATTGGTCTGAAGGTGCGTGTGTGAACCCTGAACCCATGTACTTACTGGTGTGCAATCTTCTTTGTTTTAACGGCTTACCTTGTGATTGTGTTGAAGTCGCTGCGTTCGGAGTGGATCCGGCGGTCCGGATCAGCGTTTTCCAAGAGTTCAGTCCTGGAGAAGGGTTTTCCGGCGTGACACAGGTGCAAGGTTTCCATGATGACACGAGAGCGTTCCTCTTCCAAGGTAAAACTATGGTGATTACAAACAAAGAGAAAATTGATTTTAGTATTGACAGTGTGAGGTTTCCCAAATTTGGTTGGAACATGTTCCTTTTAGGATTTGCACTTGTGTGTATTATGAATCAACACATGTTAGGTAAGCTGGATATTTTTGCCTGGAAAATATCTACATGCATGTTTGTTCTTAAATTCAGTGTGAGGAATGATTAAGTTGATTGTTCTCTTTTGTGCTCTGACAGAATGCATGCATTTCAATTGCAATGCAAATGTGCATAAATGTCTGTTTTTACCTTCATGTTGTGTTCTGGTCATTTTGACCTGGAGAGGATTTTCTTTTTCCTCAAAATGCTTTTTTGTGCCATCGCATTGCACTGAAACTTACTGACTTTGCTCACACATGGTATAACAACTATCCATCCCGAATGTTCATTTTGGACTTTTTTGAGGAGTTTTTCCCACCTCGTTACACTCAAAAATTACTGGCCTACGTAAAACTGCTTGTAAATCTCTCATTATGCTGTATGCTGTATATTATCACCAAATACTGGATTCAGTCTCTCTTGCGCAGGTTTTGTATTTCTTTCTGAAACTGAGTGTCTGATATGAGCTTATGCATCGCAGTTTTTAAGTAAAAAAGCATTATTTGTTAATAATAATATTTGGCAACGTTCACTCAAAAACTGAGGATTTAGCCCTTGAATTCAATTTTATTGGATCTTCTTGGATTCAATCTTTTTATCAACTTATTTTCTTTTAATTAGCACAGGTTTTGTGTTTGTTTTTGTAACTAGAACCCATTGATTGACTGACACCTCTCTGTCCCTGTGTTGAGTGAAATTGGGAAATTATTAATTTCCCTTTTGGTGTGAAAGAACCTTTACAGTTGCCAAAAATAACAAAATGTGACACAAAAATTACGTAATGCATTACTTTACATAAAAAGTAACTAATGCAATTTAATTACTTTTTCATAGAGTAACACAATATTGTAATGCATTACTTTTAAAAGTAACTTTCCCCAACACTGATCATACACTGTAAAAAAAACAAAAAACACAATTTGCTGAGTCAGCTTAACAAATTGTTTTAAATTGACTCAATAAATTTTTTTTTTTTTTTTTTTTACAGTGGCATCAGTGATTGTTTCAATTATCACAGGTTTTGTATTCATTTTTGGAAATGACTGACTGATCTGAGCTTATGCATCACAGTTTTTAAGTAAAAGCATTATATGTGGATCATTTTGGCAATGTTCCCTGAAAAACTGAGGATTTGGCCCTTTAATCTTCACTGTAAAAACAAAAAAGCACAATTTGTTGAGTCAACTTAAAATAATTTGTTACCCTGCTGCCTTAAATTTTTAAGTTCAGTCAACTCAAATAAGTTTAGTCAACTTGAAATGTTAAGTTGTACTAAGTAACAGCTTAGATATTTGTGTTTGTTAAACTTAACAGATGGGTAAGTAACCCAGCTGCCTTAAAATTTTAAGTTGAATCAACTCAAATATCTAAGTTGTCACTTAGTATAACTTAACATTTCAAGTTGAATAAACTTTTTTTTGAGTTGACTGAACTTAAAATTTTAAGGCAGCCAGGTAACAAATTATTTTAAGTTGACCCAACAAATTGTTTTTTTACAGTGGCATCAGTGATTGTTTCAATTATCACAGGTTTTGTATTTATCTTTGGAAATGACTGACTGATCTGAGCTTATGCATCACAGTTTTTAAGTAAAAGCATTATATGTGGATCATTTTGGCAATGTTCCCTCAAAAACTGAGGATTTGGCCCTTTAATCTTCACTGTAAAAACAAAAAAGCACAATTTGTTGAGTCAACTTAAAATAATTTGTTACCCTGCTGCCTTAAATTTTTAAGTTCAGTCAACTCAAATAAGTTTAGTCAACTTGAAATGTTAGGTTGTACTAAGTGACAGCTTAGATTTTTCAGTTGGTTTGTTAAACTTAAAAGCTGGGCTTATTACCCAGCTGCCTTAAAGATTTACGTTCAATCAACTCAAATATCTAAGTTGTCACTTAGTACAACTTAACATTTCAAGTTGACTAAACTTTTTTGAGTTGACTGAACCTAAAATTTTAAGGCAGCTGGGTAACAAATTATTTTAAGTTGACTCAACAAATTGCTTTTTACAGTGTTCTTGGATTTAGACTTTTTGGATTCAGTCTTCTTATCAACTTGTTTTCTTTCAATTAGCACAGGTTTTGTATTTGTTTTTGGAACTGGTGGATTGTAGGCAAGCAACATGAGCTATGTAATCAGATTACTTTTTCAAGTAACTAGTAACATAACACATTACTTTTAAATTAAGTGTCATTGATTGTTTCAAATAACAGGTTATGTATTTATTTTTGGAGCTAATTGGTTGTATATATAGTTACTTTCTCATTGATTCTATGATACCTCACTTTTGGTGTGAAAGGGCCTTTACAGTTGCCAGAAAATAAAACTTTTTTGTTTTTGTTATTAAAAAAACAAATAAGCAAGTCCAGTCCAGGTGACAATAAGTAATGCGAAAAGTAACTTTCCATAAAAAGTAACTAACATAATTAGTTACTTTTTTAAATAGAGTAATGCAATATTGTAACACATTACTTTTATAAGTAACTTTCCCCAACACTGATTGATTGTTTTTGTCATGAGTCAGGCTTCTGTGGCTCCCTCCGATCGCCACCGGAGGGCACCCTCTCCCGAATATTGACTGGTTTTGGACTCTATTTCCCATGTTCCCCGTACCTGGGTCTGATTGCCCTTCCAGGTGTTCCCTATCTCCTCCCCTATTTATACTGCTTCCAGACTCGTTCACTTTGCGAAGTCTTGTATTGCCCCGGCTGCATTTCTGAGCGTTTTCTCTGTTATTGGATTATCTGTGTTTGACCTAGGATTGTTTTCTCGTTGTTTGATTCGCTGCCGCCTGCCCTTTGGACTCTATTGCTTTGGACTCTGATACTGCTCTGCTAGCCGCCAGCCCCGACACTTCGCCTGCCTGTGACCATTCTTTGTTTATTCTCTGCTGTCCCTGTCGCTGTATTCTGACCCCCGCCTGTCCGACCACGTTTTCTCTAATAAAAGCTGCAAATGGATCCTCAGGCTTCTGATCAGTCATTACAGAAGACTTCGCCAACTACCGATCCAGCAGCCGTGTTTCAGCTCACCACGGAAGTGTCAGCGCAAGCTACCATGCTAGCTTCTCATCAACAGCAGCTACAGCATCTCACTACACTGACGGAGGAGCTAGTTAAGACGCTACAGGCCCTTCGCCTCGCTGACATTTCTCCTCAGCCTGCTGTTTCGCCGCAACCCCTCTCCACTCCTAGCCACACCACCACCAGCCCTCGCCTAGCATTTCCTGAGAAATTCGACGGATCGGCTGGAAAATGTAAGGGGTTTCTCATGCAATGTTCTCTGTTTGTATCACAGCAACCGCAGTTATACCCCACTGATGACAGTCGAATTTCCTTTGTATGCTCGCTACTGACTGGAAGAGCTCTGGATTGGGCTACAGCGTTGTGGGAAGGTGAACACACCACATTTCCCTCATTTACCGTCTTTTTGCAAAGCTTTCGGGAGGTGTTTGATCACTCGGCTTACGGAGAGGAGGCGGGTGAGCAGCTCCTCGCTCTGCGTCAGGGACGCGGCACCGCAGCGGATTATGCCCTCACTTTTCGCACCCTCGCAGCCCAGACGGGTTGGTCGGATGACCCACTGAAACTGCTGTATCGTAAGGGACTAACATCGGAACTGCAAAGCGAGCTGGCCTGCCGCGATGAGGGTAAATCTCTCGATGAGTTTATTGAACTGTCTATCCGTATTGATAACCTCGCCCGCTCTCGCCGACCACCGCGCTCTGTTACAACGCCTCATCTCCCTACCGCTGCCACTTCGGAACCCGAACCCATGCAAGTCGGATTCACTCACCTCACCGCAGAGGAGCGTGAGCGGAGAATTCGACAACATCTCTGTCTGTACTGTGGACAAGAGGGTCATCTACGGGCTGCCTGTCCCATCCGTCCCTCGCCTCGCAAGCCCAATGCGGTGAGTTCTAAACGTTCTAATCAAACTGCCTTCGATATTCCTGTAACTCTGATGTTTCATGATAGAAAGATCACCGCTGCAGCCATGATTGATTCTGGTGCCGCTGGCAATTTCATTGATGTTCACTTTGCAAATTTTCATAATATTCCTCTCGTTGCATGTGGTTCCCGGGTGGCAGTGGCAGCGCTAGATGGTCGCCCCCTGGGGAGAGGCGAGGTTAAGTTCATCACCGACGACATCACTCTCAAGACAGGCTTGAAACACACTGAGAACATCCGTCTGTTTGCCATTGACTCGCCCCTTAATCCCATCATTCTGGGAATGCCGTGGCTCGAGAGACATAATCCTCGCATTTCCTGGGCGGCCAGAAAAATTCTCCAATGGTCCGATCACTGTAACCAGAACTGTCTTCCCTATGAGACCATCACACCTCCTCAACAGATAACCATCCAACCATCTGCTACACTCGAACTACCTGCCGAATACCTCGACCTAGCAGAAGCCTTCAGCAAGACCAAGGCCTCCAAACTGCCCCCTCACAGACCTAACGATTGTGCCATTGAACTCATTCCAGTGTCCCTACCACCCAGGGGAAGGATTTTCCCCTTATCTCAACCTGAATCTGAAGCCATGAAAATGTATATCGAGGAGGAACTGGCTAAGGGGTTCATCAGACCATCCACATCTCCAGCTTCAGCGGGGTTTTTCTTCGTTAAGAAGAAGGACGGGGGTCTTCGTCCCTGCATTGATTATCGTGGTCTCAACGACATTACCATCAAGTACCGCTATCCCCTACCACTAGTCCCATCGGCTCTGGAACAGCTTCGTTCAGCCCGTTACTTCACCAAATTAGATTTACGCAACGCATACAATCTCATCCGCATCCGGGAGGGCGATGAATGGAAGACGGCTTTCTCTACCACCACTGGCCACTACGAATATTCCGTTATGCCCTTCGGCCTGGTCAACAGTCCATCTGTGTTTCAGGCCTTTGTCAACGACGTATTCAGGGACATGCTCGATCGATGGGTCATAGTCTACATTGACGACATACTGATTTTTTCAGACACCCTAGAATCACACATACAACATGTCCGGGCAGTATTACAAAGACTCATCGACCACCAACTCTACGCCAAGTTCGAAAAATGTGAGTTCCACCGCACTGTTACCTCCTTCCTCGGCTACATTATCGGCTCAGAGGGGGTAGCCATGGACGACAAGAAGGTCCAGGCCGTTCTCAATTGGCCTCCACCCACATCTGTCAAGGAACTGCAACGATTCTTGGGATTTGCTAACTTCTACCGGCGTTTTATAAGAAACTTCAGCTCTGTTGCAGCTCCGCTTACGTCTCTTCTCCGGGGAGGAGGTAAAAGGCTTGTGTGGACACCTGAGGCTGAGAGGGCTTTTCAACAACTAAAGGAACGGTTTACTTCGGCTCCCATCCTTCACCATCCAGACCCCGAGCGGGGGTTCGTGGTCGAAATTGATGCTTCAAACACTGGCATAGGGGCTGTACTCTCGCAACGTCAGGGCTCTCCACCAAAGCTGTTCCCCTGCGCCTTCTACTCGCAAACTTTCACCCACCGAGCAAAATTACGACGTGGGAGACCGTGAATTACTCGCCATGAAGGCGGCCTTTGGAGAATGGCGGCATTGGTTGGAGGGAGCCAAGGAACCATTCATTGTGCTAACCGACCATCGCAACCTTGAATACCTCAGGTCAGCCAAACGCCTCAACCCACGTCAGGCCAGATGGTCTCTCTTCTTCACACGTTTTGATTTCAGGGTCACATATCGTCCAGGCCCCAAGAACACAAAAGCCGACGCACTTTCCCGCCAATTTGAATCCTCCACTGCACCCTCCGACCCTGAACCCATAATAGCACCTTCCCTCATCCTCGGTCCCATACAGTGGGACATCATGACCGAGATTACAGAAGCCCAAGACAACGAACCGCCACCGCCAGAATGTCCTCCTGAGCGCACATACGTTCCTAGGGCTCTCCGTCAACGTGTGATGCAATGGGTACATGATTCCCCCAGCTCTGGTCACCCAGGAATTACCGCTACCATCCATCTTGTTACCAACCGTTTCTGGTGGCCCTCACTCCAAGGAGACACTACGGAGTTTGTTCGCAACTGTCCTGCCTGCAACATATCCAAATCCTCTCACCAACGGCCTGCCGGTCTCCTGCAGCCTCTTCCAGTTCCCCAACGCCCTTGGTCACACATTGCCATTGACTATGTTACCGATCTACCTGCCTCACGTAACTACACAACCATCCTCACTGTTATAGACCGGTTTTCCAAATCATGCCGACTGATACCCCTAACTAAACTGCCCTCTGCTTTTGAAACCGCCGAAGTATTGATGGAACAAGTCTTCAGGTTCTACGGCCTTCCAGAGGACATTGTCTCTGACCGAGGACCCCAGTTTACCTCTCGTGTCTGGGCCGCATTTTGCAAACATCTCAACATCAATGTTAGCCTCACCTCAGGATACCACCCGGAATCCAATGGACAGGCAGAACGCCTCAACCAAGAACTCACCCGCTTCCTCCGCACATACTGTCACAACAACCAACAGGATTGGAGCCGCTACCTGTTATGGGCGGAATATGCTCAGAACTCCCTCCGCAAGCCATCCACAGGTCTCACACCTTTCCAATGTGTCTTAGGCTTCCAGCCGCCTCTCTTCCCATGGTCTGGTGAACCCTCAGAATTACCATCTGTCAATGACTGGCTACAAAGGAGTGAGGAAACCTGGAACATGGCTCATGTCCACCTTCAAAGAGCCATTAGAAGGGCACAGGAGCAGGCCGATCGCCGTCGGAGACCGCATCCAGCTTATACCCCTGGTCAGTGGGTCTGGCTCTCCTCACGAGATCTTCGCCTCCGACTTCCCTGTCGCAAGCTCAGTCCCAGGTACGTGGGTCCGTTCAAAATTCTCCGTCAGATTACTCCAGTTTCATATCGTTTAGAATTACCTGCCCATTACCGTATCTCACCCACTTTCCATGTGTCTTTGCTTAAGCCCGCCGGTGCTCCGAGAGGAGAGGAGATCCAGGAGGAAGCCGCTGACGAGAGCACTCCTCCCTTGGTCGTGGATGGCGAGGAGGCTTACCAGGTGCACGAAATCCTGGACTCTCGACGCCGGGGTGGGGTACTTCAGTACCTCATAGACTGGGAGGGGTATGGCCCGGAGGAGAGGTCGTGGATCAATGCCCGGGACATCCTGGATCCCTCGTTGACTGCCGAATTCCACAGGACCCATCCGGAGAGACCAGCCCCTCGACCTCGTGGGAGACCCCGGCGTCACAATCCTTCTCGCTTCAGGAGCCGCTCGCAGGGAGGGGGCTCTGTCATGAGTCAGGCTTCTGTGGCTCCCTCCGATCGCCACCGGAGGGCACCCTCTCCCGAATATTGACTGGTTTTGGACTCTATTTCCCATGTTCCCCGTACCTGGGTCTGATTGCCCTTCCAGGTGTTCCTTATCTCCTCCCCTATTTATACTGCTTCCAGACTCGTTCACTTTGCGAAGTCTTGTATTGCCCCGGCTGCATTTCTGAGCGTTTTCTCTGTTATTGGATTATCTGTGTTTGACCTAGGATTGTTTTCTCGTTGTTTGATTCTCTGCCGCCTGCCCTTTGGACTCTATTGCTTTGGACTCTGATACTGCTCTGCTAGCCGCCAGCCCCGACACTTCGCCTGCCTGTGACCATTCTTTGTTTATTCTCTGCTGTCCCTGTCGCTGTATTCTGACCCCCGCCTGTCTGACCACGTTTTCTCTAATAAAAGCTGCAAATGGATCCTCAGGCTTCTGATCAGTCATTACAGTTTTAATTAGAACAAGTTTTGTAATTATTTTTGGAGCTGATTGGGTGATCTGAGCTTATGCATTGCAGTTTTTGAGTTAAAAAAAGCATGTGTGGATAAATTTGTCAACGTTCACTCAAAAACTGAGGATTTGGCACTTGAATTCAAACTTCTTCAGTCAACGTTGTTTTTTTTTTGTTGGGGTAACAAATTACAAGTAACATGAGTTATGTAATCAGATTACTTTTTTAAAGTAACTAGTAAAGTAACACATTACTTTTACATTTACAACAAAATATTGGAGTTACTTTGTCATTGACTGACTGATACCCCTCTAGTCCTGTGTTGAGAAAAATTAGGAACTTTTGGTCAAGGTGACAAAATGTGTTGCAAAAGTAACACACCAATTACTTTCCAAAAAAAAGTAACTAAGTAATGCAATTAGTTACTTTTTTAAATGGAGTAACACAATATTGCAATGCATTACTTTTAAAAGTAACTTTCCACAATACTGATCATAGGTGTCATTGTTTCAATTAACACAGGTTATGTGTTTATTTTTGAAGCTGAGTTTATGCATCACAGTTTTTGAGTGAAAAAAGCATTATTTGTGGATAATTTTGGCAACGTTCACCTAAAAACTGAGGATCTGGCCCAAGTTATGTAATCTGATTACTTTTTAGTAACTAGTAATGTAATGCATTACTGTTAAATTTACCTCACTTTTGGTGTGAAAGGGCCTTTACAGTTGCCAAAAATATAACTTTAGTGACAAATAAGCAAGTCCAGTCCAGGTGACTGTAATGCAAAAGTAATGCAACAGGTTACTTTCCATAAAAAGTAACTAACACAATTAGTTACTTTGTCAAATTGATTGACTGCAGCAGTTATCACAGGTTCTGTATTTATTTTTGGAACTGATGGGTTGATCTGAGCTCATGCATCACAGTTTATGAGGGAAAAAACATTATTTGCAGATCATTTTGGCAACGTTCGCTCAAAAAATGAAGTGCATGAGCTCGGATCAACCAGTCTGTTCTAAAAGTAAATACAAAACCTGTGCTAATTAAAGTTGATAAGAAAATTGAATCTAATATTTGGTAATAATATAACATAATAAAGGATTTACAAGCTATTTTTTTGTCGGCTGGCCATACTTAACAGGGAAAAGGATTTTCAGGATATATTTAACATGTACATTCACAAGCCACCCCAAATATGCAAACAACACAACGGCTCTAAACAGCTGCACAAGTGCTGAACTGTGTCTAACGTTTGCTGTTTGTTTTGCATCTGGTCTCTGTGGGATGAATGGACCCTCATGGGGCCCCTGACAATTGAGAGGCTCTCTGGAAACAAAGGGCTGTGGCTCTTTATGGAAACAGACGCTGGAGAATAATGGGACGCATAATGAGATTAGTCCTCAGACGATTCGCAGATCTGTGTTAAAGCGGTGCGCACAGTTCATCTCCAGCGAATTCTGCTGTTGACAAATAATGACCTATTTGGGAAGCGCGCTATGATGCAACAAGTAGCAAGGTTGGAATGCTGAAAGCGTCACGGTTCGGAGTTGTGCTGTGTGATATGTGCTGGCACTGCACTTGCTGTTCAGGGAAATAAAAGCTGAAGGAAAGCCATGCGCTGCAACTGCGCCATCGTGCAACATTCAGTTGCTTTACATGGTGAAATTTGCAGTTATGCAATGAGAGTTTTCATTCCCTCATAATGACCTTGCAGCTTGTTTAAAGGCTTGATACTTTCTTTGAATATACTAAAACTTTTTTCTTGCGGAAAGACTCAGCATCTTTAGTGAGGAGTGTAATTTATGCACCACTAGTGGAACTAATGGAAAGTGCAAAGACTGGTCAGAATGCAGTTCCATTTGCTGCCACTAGTTGCACTGAAATCACACATTCCACCTTTAAATCTTTCTTGGAAGTCAAGATGAAATCAGAACTTAATGTCTTAATCAGTGTTCCCGATCTTACTGTGAATGACTCATTGGTGCATGTTATTATAAAACAATGTTCTTACTGTTTAGTATTATTTTTCAACAGTCCAATCAGTTCCTCATTCTAAAAATCAAGATTTATTCAGACCTTTTCAGTAATGCAATAAGACTTTTCCCCCCTCATAATGACCTTGCAGTTTTACAATTTAATATATTTAATTTTTTCAGCCAAAAAAAAGTGACAGATGCGCTAAAAGTACAGAAAAGTGTGATTTATTTACCAATAGTGGCACCAAACAAAAATGCAAAAATCAGAAAGAATGCTACTCCATTTGCTGACACTAGTTGCACTGAAATCACACATTTTGACTTTAAGTCAAAAATCAAAACAGGGTTATTATAGGTAACTAAAAAACAACAACAAAGAAAACTCTAAATAGTCAGCTACAAAAAAACTCTTATTTTATGTCAGCTATTTTTCAAAACAACATTTCTCGTTTTCATTCAGTTCAACTTGATGTATTAAAATAACTAAAATTTAAATTAAAATAGAAATTATATATTTTTTTTATATTTAGGAATTAAACACATAAACAACAAAAAATAATTAAATCGACTAAAACACACAATGTAAGTACTAAAACTTAAACTAAAATTAACATTAATGCAAAAAATATAAAAATAACTAATTCAAAATATTAACAAAACTATAACAGTATCTCAGTGATACTAAAATGACACTGAATCAAGATCAACAAGAATATTCTCAATAATATTTTATTAAAATAATATCTTATTGTTTAATATTGTAATTTTTTTTATGGATAAAATGGATAAAATCACTTTCCGTTCTGTTTTTACTCAGATATGTGTCACATTGCGGAAGTGAAATGCGAACATGTTTCACTTTAAGTCACACAGCAGTTCACATTCAATTCAAATCTGAATTCACGTTCTTGGCTTAGATCTTCTCATTTTAGATTTTCTTCCATTCCTCATGGATAAAATAAATCTTCCCTCATATATGCATCAAATGCATTCTGAACATGTTTTCACTTTCAGTTCAGACATCAATTCACATTCAGTTCAGATCTGAATTTACATTTGTGACTTTAGATCCTCTGATTATAGATTTCTTAACATTTTTACCATATAATCAATTCCTCATGGATAAATTAAAGTACTATTACAAAAGTAAAATGCACTGTGAACAAGTTTTCACTTTGAGTCGCACAGCGATTCACATTCACTTCAGATCTGAATTCACATATGTGACTCTAGATCCACTGATTATAGATTTCTTCCATTCCTCATGGATAAAATTAAGTTTCCCTCATGCATCAAATGGGTTGCGAATATGTTTTCACTTTAAGTTACACATCAATTCACATTTAATTTAGATTTGAATTCACATTCATGGCTCTAGACCTTCTGGTTATAGATTTCTTAACAATGTGACACATCAATCAGCGATTCACATTCACTTCAGATCTGAATTCACATATGTGACTCTAGATCCACTGATTATAGATTTCTTCCATTCCTCATGGATAAAATAAAGTTGCCCTCAGATACTTCACATTAAAGAAGTAAAATGCATTCCGAATAAGTTTTCACTTTGAGTCACTCAGCAATTCACATTCAATTCAGATCTGAATTCACATTTTTGACTCTAGACCCTCTAATTTTAGATGTCTTTTATTTAATAAAAGATAAAATCAAGTTTCCCTCATATATATGTCAGATTACGAAAGTAATGTGTTTGAGTTGCACAGCAATTCACATTCAATTCAGATCTGAATTCACATTCTTGACATTAGATCCTCTGATTATAAATTTCTTAATATTTTTACCATCTAATCAATTTGTCATGGATAAAATCATATTTCCCAAGTAAAATGTGTTGCAAACATGTTTTCACTTTGAGTTGCTCAGCAATTCACATTCAGTTCAGATCTGAATTCACATTTGTGACTCTAGATCCTTTGCTTTTAGATTTCTTCCATTCCTCATGGGAAAAATTACGTTTTCCTCAGATTTGCATCAAATTCGTCAGATTATGAAAGTAAAATGTGTTGCTAGCATGTTTTCACTTTGAGTCGCACAACAATTCACATTTAATTCAGATCTGAATTCACATTTTGACTCTAGATCCTCTAATTTTAGATGTCTTTTATTTAATAAATTTCTCATGGATAAAATCAAGTTTCTCTCATATATATGTCAGATGACAAGTTGCACAGCAATTCACATTCAATTCAGATCTGAATTCACATTCTTGACTTTAGATCCTCTGATTATAGATTTCTTAATATTTTTACCATCTAATCAACTTCTCATGGATTTTCACTTTAAATATGTCATATTACAAATGTTGTGAACAAGTTTTAGCTTTAAGTTCACATCAATCCACGTTCAATTCAGATTTGAATTCACATTTGTGACTCTAGATTCTCTGATTTTAGATTTCTTCATCTAATCAATTCCACGTGAGTAAAATCATGTTTGCCTCAGTTGTGTGTCACATTACAAAAGTAAAATGTGTTGCATAGAAGTTTTCACCTTGAGTCGCACAGCACTTTACATTCAATTCAGGTTTGAATGCGTTTTTGACTCTAGATCCTCTAATTTTTAATGTAAAAATTATTTTTCTAATGTGTGATTATATAATCAGTTTCCTTCAAATATGTCATGTTACAAATGTTGCGAACAAGTTTTAACTTTGAGTCACACAGCAATTCACATTTAATTTAGATCTGAAATCACATTCTTGACTCTAGATCCTCTGATTGTAGATTTCTTAACATTTTCACCATCCAATCAATTCCACATAGATAAAATCAAGTTTCCCTCATATCTGTCACATTACGAAAGTAAAATGTGTTGCGAACATGTTTTCAAATGTACATTTAATTCAGATCAAATTTCACATTCGTGACTCTAGATCTCCTGATTTGTTCATGTGGCTCATGCATCTGGGCTCACCTGAGCTCATTAGACTGAGATCATTGTGCCCGTGGGCCAGATGTGAATGCAAGACAGATGATATGAATTAATCAGCTGACTTTTGCTCATTATTTCTCTGCAGACACATTCCCTCTTTGTCTCATTGTCATTTACTCTTCCTTACTCCTTTCTAATGCATGCATTTATAAATACTCTCGCTGACACTCTATTGTTGCTGTAAATCATCGCAGATATTTGTGTACGCACCTTCGCCATGCAAACTCACACTCACACAGAGTTCATAGTGGCATCATTACAGGCATTAAATGGCATGTTTCTTGTCGGAGCAGCGGTGAGATATGCTCTAAGTGACAGCGGGAAGGCCGTGGAGACCAGCAGGATAAAACCGGAGAGCCCCGGGCTGAACCTTTCCCATTTAATTGGGACAGCAGGGCATTCATGCAGGTGGAGGGAGTCTGAGACAAGATTCGAACCACAAATGGTTTCATAGATGAGTCTGAGCGGGGTGTTTGAGTTTGTGTGCATTGCTGGATGCTCACGGTGAACAGTATTAAAGGTGTTTTATAGCCACAAATGAAAATCTGATGAAGGTATACTCACCCTCAGGCCACCCAAGATGTAGATGAGTTTGCTTCTTCATCAGATTTGAAGAAATGTAGAACTGTATTGTTTGCTCACCAATGGATGTGAATGGGTGCCGTCAGAATGAGAGTCCAAACAGCTGATAAAAACATCACAATAATCCACTCCAGTCAATCAGTTAACATCTTGAGAAGACAAAAGAAACAAATCCATCGTTAAGACATGTAAAATGCGAGTCCATAATCCATAATAACGCTTCATCTAGTGAAAAAGTCCATCTCCTGTTGTCTCTCACATCAAAATCCACCTACATATTTGTTTTGAACTGTTTTGGCTTGTAAATGGTACTCGATCTGTGCAGTTCTCTCTCCTAATTCAGAACATAGCATTTTTTTTTAACTGGTGGGAAGGAATATTATGGATACAGGACTCATAGCTTACTTGAAAAAAGAAATCGCCAAATTAAAAGTTTGGTTTATCTTAAAAAAAAGTTAGGAGAGTTATATTTAAAGCACTTTATGTGACAGACAGACAGACAGACATAAATAAATAAATAAATAAACAAATAAGCTAAACTAAGTTAAGCTAAGATATAATAAAACTATGATGTTCTGTTGTAGGAAAAACTGTTACATTTTAATTTAATTACTTTTCAATAGATTGCTAAAATTCGTAAAGTTTTATTAATTAAATTGATAAAGTTAAATTAAATTGATGAGTCATATTTTGATTAAAATTTAATTTAAAAAAAAATGGAATTTAAAAACTTCCAAAATAAAAGTTTAGAGAAATTAAGATAGAATTATATTACTATTTAACATTTTAAAAATATATAAAAATATAAAATATATAAAAATGTTGTTGACTAAACAAACAAATAAATAAATACAATACAATTTCCAAAAATGAATTAAATTGTTAAAGTTTCAAGAACTTCATGATTAAAATTTAATGAATCCATTAAAATTGGAATAAAGAATGAAAAGAGAAAATGCAGAATGAAAAATGCAGAAAAAATAAAACAGATTTCATTAAAATAAGTTTCATATTTCTTAGGAAATAAATGTTGCCACAACAAATGATAAAAACTTAAAGTTCTTCTCTAAACAGCCAAAATAAAAGTTTGGTTTAATTTAAAGAAATTAAGACAGAATTAAAACTAAAATTAAAAATACTACTCTGTTCAAATTATTATCTGATGTATATAGCTAAAAATTAAAACACAAAACAATATTTGAGAAAAAATTAAAACGGATTACAAACCATAATGTGACGTGAACAGGTTATTACATACTTAATAAGAAAAAAATATGGGCGTGGCCTGGTTTTATCCATGGAATTGATTGGATAATGAAAAGTGTTTCTAAATGAAAAAAGGTGATACAAAGTATCAACTTTTCCTCAGATGTTTCTCCTAAAATTCTAAAAATAGACACAATTGACTCTTCGCAGGAAGTTTGACTGACAGGCGATCTGACCAATCATAACGCAAAATTTTCTATTTTGTCCAAAAAACATTTCAAGAGAGTAGATTAACCTCGTTAAGTTGACTTGAGAAAGTCAGCTTACTGATCTACTATTTAAGATCATTATTATTATTCTTCTGAGCCAAATTTCGGTATCTGTCTCCTCCTAGAGCTTTCAAGCTAGAACCACCAAACTTGGCTCAGACCTTCAGGCTGGTCTGACTCGGTGTGCTGTATCTTTTCAGACTGATCCGGCTTACAGTTTTCATAAACCAGACTATCAAAACCACCAAAAATCCCATAGACTTACACTGACGGAATGTTCAAATGAGCAACACTATTCAAACTCCAACTGACAAAATTCAAATCTAAACTCCCAGAATCCCTTGAGCCTCATTCAAGCTTCCCTTCTATGTACTATTTCTAATCCATTTAGACTCATTTAAGCTTCCACTCTAATATTTATAATATTTCTAATCTATCGAGCTATCTAAATCATGCTAGAAACATGCTAGCAACATGTTAATCATGCTAACAACATGCTAGTAACTTGCTAATCATGGTAAAACATACTAGTAACCTAATGAAATCATGCTACTGAAGACATATTAGTAACTAAACGATCATGTTAACAACATTATGCTAGTAACATCTTAATCATCGCAACAACATCTTTAGTAACTTCTTGAAATCATGGGTAAAACATACTAGTAACATCTTAATCATGCTACAAACATTTGGTAACTTTAATCATGTTAACAACATCGCCAGTAACATCTTAATCATCATGGCTCTTATCTTTAGTAACTTGTTGAGTCATGATAGAAACATCTTAATAACATGTAGTGGCATCTTAATCATCTTAAAAACATACCTGATGACTTTATGTCCATGTTAAAGGCTGTTAACAAAAGTCCCTAGTAACATGTAATCATGATGATGAAAATCTTGCTTAATATCTTGGTAACATCTTGAAATCATCTTAACAACTTATCTTGAAGTAACTTGGTAATCATCTTGTAATGTCTTTAGTTATCATGATCATACCTGACATGTTAACTTGTCTTGTAACTTGTTAATCATGTGATGAGAACATCTTTAACAACATCTTGTGACATCATTTAATCATCTTAAAACGTACTGTAACTAATCCATGTTTAACAACATCTTGAAAGTAACTAGCAATCATGTTAGAAACAGTAACAAAGTAACATCTTAATCATGATAGAAAAATCTTGCTAACAATACTAGTAACATCTTAATCATCTTAACAACATATTAGTAACTTGAAGTAATCATCTTTATGATATGCTTTAGTTACATCTTCAATCATACTAGAAACATCTTTATATGCTTAGTAACATGTTAATCATCTTGTAGCAAAATGCTGAAAGTAACTTAGTATTAATCATGTTAGAAACATGTTAACAACATGGTATTAACATCTGCTAATCATGCTAACAACATCATAATCAATATTAACAACATCTTGTAATATCTTAATCTATGCTAGAGCAATATTAACAACAAGCTAATAACATGTTAGCTATGTTATTAGAAACTTATCTTGTAACATCTTAATCATGCACAACAAAACATCTTATCCAGCTGTCTTGTCAGCGACAACATTCTAGTAACTTTTACCAAATTATGTAGCTTTTACTCATCCTAGTTGGACTTAAACTTGAAAAATGTTGTGTATTGATATCTTTCCATGGCTTCAAAATAAAATACCCATTCATGTTTATTTCGTGCTTTAATAAAAATGAAAAGATGATCCTTTCATGTGCTGCTTAAACCGAGGCGCTACAGTGATCTGTCATGACACATTTCAGAGCCACAAAATGGTGAATTTCTTAAAACATAGCAACATTTGTGCATACACTACCACAATAGTTCAGTTCTGTAGAATCGTTCCAGAGAAGTGAATCTCAAGCGATCTTGTGTGTGAACTTTAGTCCTGAATCTTTCCCGTCTCTCTGAAACATTGCTGCCCCGTTCAGAGTCTCTGAGCCGCACAGCTGTCAGAGAGAGAGAGAGGGAGAGCGAGGGGCACGGAGCGTCCCGGATGAATTGAAGGTGCCCTTGACTGGCGCTGGGATTGGTTCCTGCCTGGACGCGTGTGACAGCGCTGACATCCGGCGTCAGACGCTCCAGAAGGATGTTCAGCCTTCATGATTAATGGATGCAAATATCGCTCAGAGATTTCAGCTGGAATAAAAGGGCCGTACGGGTCAAGCTGAACTCCTGAACTGGACACCAGTAACCAAAACCCACTCATCCAAGAACAGACGAAGTTGAATTTCAAGAATAATTCCCAAGAAAAGAAAATTACTCAGCTCATGTTGATCCAAACCTAGTAGTGACATCAAACCACATCACAGACATCATATCTGGACTAATGAACATATACTGTGAGATCTGAATGTCTTTGATGAGACTTTCAGGCGACCACTTGGAAATGAGATATGAAGATATTTAAATAATGTTCCTAAATTCAGCATGATATACAGATTATTATGTTTATTATATTAAAAAAAACAATCTGAGTACGTGTGAATTTGTTCATTCAATCAATATACTTTTTTAACAAAGAAAGAAAATAACATTTATTTTTCATTGAAAACCTTTGAAACGACCTTCCCTTTCACCCTCTGCCCAGTGTTATTTTAGTATCTTTGATATAGTTTTATATTGTTTTAAAATTAGATTTAATTTTCATGTTTTGTTTTTATTTTCATTTTAGTTCGTTTTAGTTAAAATTTTAATTAAAAAGTGTGTGTTTTTGTCATTTTTGTTTGTTTCTAAATAGTTTTTGTTTGTTTTGTAATTACTTAAATATTTTTTAAGGTTAACTTTTAACTAATTAGTTTTACTTTTAATATTTTGTGTCATTTTAATTTTAGTTAGTTTTAGTAATTTGTTGCTATTTTGTTTAATGTTTTTTAGTTTAACCAAAATTAAAATGAAAAAGAATGTGTTTTTGTCATTGTATTTTTTTTTTAAAATTTGTTTATTTATTTATTTTTTCTTTTTTTTTTACTAATTAGATTTAATTTTCATATCTTTTTCAATTGAATTTTACTTTTAGTAATTTGTTTACATTTTTATTGTTTTTTTTTGTTAAAGTTTTTTTGTGAAAAAAATTAATTTAAAATTAAAAATGTGTTTTTGAAATTGCATTTTTTGTTAAAGTTTAATATTTTTTCGTCCTAATTAGATTTAATTTTCATATTTGTTTCATTTTTAATTTTAGCTTTAGTAATTTCTTTATATTTTTAGTGTTTTTTTGTTTAAGTTTTTTAATAGTTTATCTTTTAGCAAAAATGCTTAAAAAAGTATGTTTCTAAAATTTGTACAGTTTTTCTGTTTGTTTAAAGATTTTATTGATTTATTTTTACTTTTTAGGTTATCTTTTAATTAAAAAGTATGTGTGTTTTTGTCATTTTTATATATTTTTTTAACTGACGGTTTTTTATTTAAAGATTTACTTATGTTTTTACGATATGTTATGATATACTTATCTTTTAACCAATTATGTTTAATTTTCATTTAAAAAGTATGTGTTTTTGTCATTTTTATTGTTTTTCTTTTTGTTTTCTTTTGTATTTTTAGTTTATCTCTTAACTAATATTAAAAAGTGTATGTGTTTTTGTAATTTTTATATATATTTTTTGTTTGTTTGTTTTGTTTAAAGATTTATGTATATATATTTCTATACAGCTTTAATTAATTTTTATTTCAGTATTGGGTAAATTTAGTACTTTAAGCTTATTGACTTATTTCAGTTATTTGCCCGAGAGAGAGAGTTTTTTTTTTTAACTTTTGTTTTAATAAATTTTGACTTTACTTCAAATACTGAAAATGATTTTTAATAGTGACACTAGCATCACTGATTTATAGACCCTGTGATTTCAAATATATAATTTCGTGTGGCCTTTATTGTAGATCAATGGATAGATATAGGTGTTACATAATTAAAATGTACAGTTTTTCTCTTAAAGGAAAATGGACCAGAAATACTGATGACATCATCCTGTACTCAGGGGCGGATCACAGTTTTGTCCAATCAGACCAGTGATATCAAATCACGCTTCAGGGCAGTGATTCAAATAAAATATTTTCAGCTATTTCCACATGAGTTGAATGTTGATGATTTGAAACACAGCACATCTGTGCTGCCTCCAGAAATAAAGCAGATGTTAACAGACGGGATGTTACGCAAACTCAGAACGCTGTCAAACTCATTAAAACGGGATAAACAGGAAGAGTGTTAATTTAATGCACTTATCCTGATATTTGACAAAGCTGCTTTTGGACGAAAAGGATCTCTGCTCTGCCTCTCTGCTTTATCAAAAAAAAAAACCTTGAGGAAAATCCTGAGAAAGCTAAAACAGCGCTTTTCTCATGGTCGTGTCTCTCCGGGGAGGCGTTTGTGGTCTAATCTCGTCCTCGGGACGGATCCGATGCTGTAGAACAAAGAACTGGGCTCCAATGAAGGAAGACGGATGCTGGTTTTCACCGCGGGGTAAACAGGCTCACAGATTCCACATCTCTCCGTATGGAAATCTCACTGCTCTCCTCAGAGGCAAAACACACACCTGGCTGAGGCTCATAAACACACAAAATCATCCAATACGCCTAAAAATAGATGAAAGAATCAAGCTGGAGTGAACTGCAGGCCCGTACTCTATTCACAGGCACTGGATTTCATGCGTCCTTGTGTTTTGAAGTGTGTCAGGATGCAACTAGATGAGTAAAGTTCATAGACCAACTTTGAAGTTGGCTTGAGAAAGCCTTGTCTGGAAGTTTACAATAGCATTAAAAAGCTTAAAATTTGAATTTAATTGTTGAAATTGAAGTTTGGGAACACACGCATGTTTCTAGAGTGAATCAGCATGTTGCTGCCATGATTTAAGATGGTTTAACCATGCTGCTAGCATGATTTAACATAAATTAGCATGTTGCTAGCATGATTTAATGTGAATTTACATGTTGCCAGCATGAATTAGCATGTTGCTAGGATGATTTAACATGTTCCTAACATGTTGTTACCATGATTAACAAGTTACTAGCATGTTTCTAGCATGATTAACATGTTACTTGCATGTTTAACATGTTACTAACATGTTTCTAACATGATTAGCAAGTTACTAGCATGTTGCTAACATGATTCTAACATGATTAACAAGTTACTAACATGTTACTAGCATGTTGTTAGCATGATTCTGGCATGATTAGCAAGTTAAAAACATGATTCTAGCATGATTAACATTTTATTAACATGTTGCTAACATGTTTCTAGCATAATTACAAAGTTACTAGCATGTTGCTAGCATGATTCTAGCATGATTACCAAGTTACTAGCATGATTCTAGCATGATAAGCATGTTTGTAGCATGATTAACATGTTACTACCACGTTGTTAACGTTTTTAACATGATTAGCAAGTTACTACCATGTTACTAGCAAGTTGTTAGCATGAT
>VONZ01001861.1:0-89303 GCA_012976165.1 Labeo catla
AATTACATAATGTAATTAACCACAAAGCGTTTCATACTAATTCACAACTCTTTTTATTTATTTACATATTTAAATTCCTACATTTATATAACCTCTTATTCATTTATAGGCATAGGAAGATAGAAAATATATGGGGGAAACCCCACACAGTTACCAAATATAAAAAATGTAAGGAAAAAATGAAAGAGTAAACATAGAAACATAATTTTACAAATTTGCAAGACAAATAAACTGCCAGTTGAGTTTAATGGAACAATTTGTTTTGATATGTTTTAGTTTTAGCATAGTTTTTCACAGATTCATTAAATAAATGCTGTTAGTATACTTTGTAATGCCACAATAACTGATTGTGTCGTTTGCTTAAGTCTGTTGACACCAATAAAATGAGCTTAATGGGCCAATTCATGGATCTGAAGTCACCAGTATAATGAATGAGGTGAAAACAGGATCTATTATCATGAAAGAGGATTTCCAGCAGCTCTGATAATATTGATGAGCCTCAGACTATAAACAGTCAATAAACAAGCCATTTCCCGGAACTTCCCCTGCAGGTTATTTTTATTTTTATATTTTATTTTTACAACCTAATGTTCCCTGCAGACTATATTTTGGTTTAATTTTATAACCTAAAAACAACCTTCCCAGAACGTTCCTTGCAGGTTATTTTAAAGTTTTATTTTTATGACCTACAGTTCTTGAACGATTCGTTCATTTTGAACTAATCAATTCTCTTTCCGGCTCAGACTGCAGGTTAAGCTTATAGGGCTGTCACGTGCTGAACGAACGACCCGAAAACTTGTCAGATAAGAGGTGAGGTGAGCTAATCATAGACTAAAGACCCAGGTAAACAATGAATTAATCTTTTCAGTTTCTTATAGCGTTATAGTTTTGTTTTGTTTGTAGTGTGATCAACGTTTGTGTAAGCAGTAGATGTGGTAGGGATGTAACACGTAACATTTTAATTATACTTTGCTAAAATGAACGAAATGACTCGAAAATTCGTTCATTTTTCTGAACGACACTCAAAGGTCCGAGTCGGTAAAATGATCCGAACTTCCCATCACTAGTCGTTACCGCGCTGCGAAACCAATGGTAGATGATTAAAAACGCGCCAAATTAAAGTTCAAAACATCAAATCTCTATAAAACAACGTATCAAACATGTAGACAGACAGTGTAGACAGACAGTCAGTCATGCAGTGAAATATAGTTTATTAAGCATTTAAAAGCTTTATCGAGAAATTTAAATATGGAAAGCCCCAAAAGCAATATGTCATGGCTTTTAAATATAACTACAATTATGAAATTATTCATTCGAGCTGCAAGAAAAATCAACAGACAACAAAATGGACAACAGAAGTTAAAACTTGAAGTAAATATAAAGTAAAAGTGGAACCAAATGGAACAGATATTGACGATCTTTATTGACTAACAAGATATAAAGCATCTCAAGTAAATACAAGTAAATGGATCAGATGCAAACCGACATGACAGAACATCTTACACCTGCATTTTGTAAAATGCAGCCTAAGTGTAAGAATAAGTCGTTTAAAAACAGCAGTGAAGATGAAGTTAAAAATAAATTAGCCACTTCTTCAGCTTAGTGAATAAGAACATTTTGAACCTATAAAAACCTTCTACAAATATGCATTAGAAGAACATTTTGTACATAAAATCAAACTTGTAATAAAGCATAAGAATATAATTTATATCATAAAGCAATGTTGCTTACAAGAATAAAACTTTAGATATTGTTCCTTGGGGAGAAATTCCTGTTGCTCACTCTGGCTGGTTGGACAGATTTTATTGCTCAATGAATTATTTTGACATGATTTGTGAGGACAAAACATGAGACTTGAAAGTGCTGGGTCTATGATTTACTTACTGTGATTGTTTTTTGTATGCCTATTTAAAGCAAATGCATGACGGAAACTCTTCCCACATGCAGTGCAGTGATACAGTTTCTCTCCAGTGTGGATCCTCTCATGTGATTTCACCTGTTCTAACTGACTGAATCTCTTGTCACAGTGTGAACACTTGTATGGTTTCTCTCCAGTGTGGATCATCTCATGTTTTTTTCAGGTTTCCTGACTGACTGAATCTCTTGTTGCAGTGTGAACACTTGTAAGGTTTTTCTCCAGTGTGAATTATCTGGTGCAGATTCAATAGTTCGGCTGTAATAAAAGTCTTCTCACACTTAAAGCACATATAATTTCTCACACCAGTATGCATCTTCTGATGAACTTTTAAACTGTTCAGATGGAAAAAACTCTTTCCACATGAAGAACATGAATGTGGTTTCTCCTTTGAATGAACTTTCAGGTGCCTCTTCAGGTATGAAGCCATCGAAAATGTTTTCCCACACTGATCACATTCATGCAGTTTCTCTTCAGAGTGGATGTTCATGTGTGTTTTAAGGTGTGATAATTGTGTGAAACTCTTCCCACATTGATCACATGTGAATGGTTTCTCTCCAGTGTGGATCCTCATGTGAACTTTGAGATTCTCCTTGCATGCCAAACTCTTCCCACACTGAGTGCAGGTGAAACTTTTCTTGTCTCTTTTTAGTTAAGAAACTCTTTCAGTCTGTGAGTGAGTTTTTTCTCTAGTTTTGACATGATGTTGTTTCTGCTCTTCAGTTTCCTCCATCAGATCTGAAATGAAAGTAAAAACAGTACAATATAAACCAATATAAACAACAGCTCCACAAAATTATGACCAACTTAATTTACTAAAAACTTTGTAATTTCTTTATTTTAACCTGTTGGAACCTGTTAAGTTTATATGGAACAGCTAAGCTGTCAACTAGAGGAAAGTTACATGTTAAAGAAAATCCATTAAATATTGACTAAGTGTGGTTTCACTACAGTGGTTCAATGAATAAAGAAAGTTTAAAAGCACAATGGTATAAAACTGCCTTTCTTGTCTACGACCACCTAATGCTACTTATAATAACGGAAACTTAAAATAGCAAAGTATGTGGGAGAGCGCTGCTATTACATGAATTTATTATATTGCAAGAAATAGCACTTCAATGCAGATGTTAAATCAAGACTAGTTAATACAAAACCCCAAAAAGAGAGCCAGAGAAAAGAAAAAGAAGTGAAGAAAGTGAAGAAAAAGAGACAGAGCAACAATCTACATTTATACCTTTCTTTGACCATGTGACTAAAAAACAGATGTGAGACATTCAAACTGACCAATCAGCAGATCACAGCTTTCCCCACCATGTTAAAGACAAAACTATTAGCAGAACCCCAATGTTTTAATCACTATTGGCACCTTTGTGTCTGCAGGAACTACAAATGACCCTTTTGTTATGGAAGAAGGTTTGGGACAGGAAAGACTTTGTTGATTTTCAACCCTACATCTTCAATGCATTCTGTCTTAAAATAAGTTTTTTTGTTTGCTTTACAAAAATAGAGGTAAGAATGAATGTGGCATCCTCCATGATTCCTACTCTTTTCAACAAAGCACTTGAATGAGAAAAACTCATAATTATGACCTTAGAAGTAGGAAGCAGGATATTTCTAATCCATCCAATAACCCGGAAAGAAACGAAAAAAGTTTACAGAAGTTAAAATAAAAACTTAAAAGCTAAAATTCAGATTAGATGGTTGCTACTATTGTGAACTTCATTTCAAAACTTCATTTGCCATTATGTTATTTATACCTCATGTTATTTAATTATTTAACCAATTAACAGCTCATATGTCTATTTTTACTGCAACCATTAAATATGCTGAACTGCTTGAAGATTTAAAACTTAATGGTTCTTCAGTCTCATTGATGAACTTCGTATGATTGACATCGTATTGCATGATTGACTTCGTATTGCTGGAAGGTGCCTCCTTGTCATTTCTTACTTATAACAAAAACAGAACAATGTCTAAAAGCAGCTATGTGATGAGGTGTACAGTAACCAGCTAAAAAACACAGAACTACGTTTTTTTTTTTTTTTACCCCCCAACACAAGCGTTTAAGGACACAAATAGTTGTGAACGTCAGGGTATTTCACGTTGAGCCATTGAGGTAGACAATTTCTCCAGCAAAAGAAAGGTAAGAAAAAGGAGCACTGACATAGACCAGTAAAAATTAATTTCTCAATATACCTCAGCTTATAAAAACGTAGTTATGGGTTTTTAACTTGTTTAATGTACACCTTGTCACACAGCAGCTTTTAGACATTGTTCTGTTGTTGTAAGTAAAAAATGACAAAGAAGCTTATAAGCAATACAAAGTCAGTGGAGAGCGCTGGATTGTTTTCCTCCCCGGGGGGCGTGGTTTTCAGATTATGACGCGTGAAAGCAGACAACGGCTACATTAAATTAGGATCATTTTGACACATTTTTACAAAATAAGCTACAGTGATCCAGATTTAAAAAATACAGCTACATCCAAAGTTTTTGTAGTGAGAACTATTCGATGATTGATCAACCCCACAATTATAATTTTATATTAGTAACATAATATCAAAATTAATATACTGCACTAAAAACTTATGACATAGTTAATAACTATTTTAAACTAATTAACTGGCCAATATTTTTCACTCAACTGTTACAACATGATTTTCTTTCAATTTCTTCCTTTTTAAGCATTTTTAATGCTGACACCTGAAGGATCCTTAGATCCTTACATGCAAATTATTGTGTTGTGTTTAAATTTTATGTTTGTTTTTAATTTCATTTATAATCATTTATTTACATAATCATTTAATAATCATTTTATAATCATTAGTCATTCACATAATTCATATTTAATTATTTATTTGATTATTTAAGTATTTATCATTTATTCATTTATTCATATATATTATTCATTTATATGTTTTTATATTTTATATTTCTTATTATTTTCCTTGCTTATGTATTTTCATTATTGTTCAGTTCCATGATTGTGGGGTTTCATGAAGTGTTTGGTCTAAGAAATAGATAACGGGGATGTTTATGGAAATTCAAGGTTTATGGGATGTTGAATCCGTTTGATATATCATTGTTCTTTGAGCTGTACTCCCCAGACGAAGTTTGAACATTGAGACATACGCAACTAAAACTGTTCAATAAATTCTATTATACTTTTTTTACCATCATCACTTCGTCTCCTGCTTCTGCTCTTTTCTGGCTTCCATCGATCAACTTCATAACTGACAGAAACCTGCTCGTTAGTGGGGTTGGGGTAACTACAGCTTGCTGACTAGTTGTTCCGTTACCAAAAGACTGATATATTTCTGACGGGATCTGGTGTCCGGGGCTGGATCCTGATTGTCTGGCGTGTGGACTTGATCTAACACACCCAAGAGCTGACTTCATCTGAACATTTGAGTTTCAGTCCCTTTTTGTACCCTGGAGATAGAAAGTCTCCCCTATACTATTTATTGAACTTTTATTTTCTTTATTTGTTTTTTTTTTTAACAACTCCTGAAGTAGGCCTATTTTTCTACTTTAAACACTAAATCTGATGAACTGCTGATAACTTTAATAGATCTTCAGCCTCATTGATGAAGGATCAAGAATAAACACCAACCTGTTTGTTCTTCGGTGTTTCATTCTGCAGGTTCTGGATCTCTCATGTTCTCACTGTCCTTAAATGCTGTCTTTGCAGATTTCACTTCTTCCTGATGCTTCAATGCTCGTCTTCACTTGTAGACTGATGGGAATATTCCAGTATTTATTGCTGAACTGCAGTGGGAGGAGCTTCACTGAAGGAGGAGCAGAGCTGCCAATGTTTATGACTTTGTTTTTATACTACTTCACACATTTCAACCATTTATGTATATCTGCCATCTATAGTAAAATATCTGCATTTTTATACTAATTCACATGTGTATTTCTGTTTTGTATGGACTACCTGAGATGGATTTCCCTCACTGATCACTCTTTAACTTTTGGCCAAACACTAAACAACCACACACGGTCATACAGAAAAAAGTACACTGGACCCTGGTGAAAAAAAACAGAATATGCTGGTAGGTATGTTTTGATGCTGGTTTAAGCTGGTCCTTAGCTGGTTTCTGCTGGTCATGCTGCTGGTCAAGGACCAGCATAAACCAGCAAAGGACCAGCTTAAACCAGCATAAAAACACACCTAACCAGCATCCCAGCATCCAAACATACCTACCAGCATATGCTGTTTTTTTTTCACCAGGGGAAGAACATGAAAAAATAATAAAAATAAATATATAAAATAAAAATCGCCCATGAATTAAAAAAAGTTTAGTTTGGCGTTTTAGCGGTTGAAGAATATTAAACAGTAAACATTAAAACAGTATAATTTTAGCTGTATCATGAATGTGCACTACAAAATTAGAACTATACCACACTGTTGGTTACTTTTAAATAAAATAACCTAACATGACAACTTAAGTACTATTATAACTCTGAACAGAGAAACAATCATATATTAGCATAGAAACACTTGAATATATACACCACCAGTCCAACAGTAAGAGTTTTAATGTTTTATAAAGACGTGTCTTCTGCTCACCAAGCCTGAATTTATTTAATCCAAAATACAGCAGAAGCAGTAATATTGTGAAATATATATTTTAAAATAACTGATTTCTATTTGAATATATCTTAAAACGTAATTGATTGTTGTGATCAAAGCTGATTTTTCAGCACCATTACTCCAGTCTTCTGTGTCACATGATCCTTCAGAAATCATTCTTATATGGTGATTTACTGTTCAAGAATTATTATTATTATTATTATTATTATTATTATTATCAGAATCATCATCATCATCAAGATTTAAAACAGTTTAGTACATTTTTCAGGGTTCTTTAATGAATAGAAAGACCCAAAGATCAGCATTTATCCTTAAAACATTATACACTATCATTCAAAAGCTGGGAGTCAGTTTGACTGCCTTTGTTGTATTTTGGATCAAAACAAATGTTATGCCGAACCCAACATGGAAACTTCAGTAATATTATAACTCCAAACAGAGAAACAATCATATATTAGCATAGAAACATTTGAAAATGTACCTGCAGACAATGGACTGCGCTGGATCTGAAAGCAATTGACTAAAGTGCAGCACATTATGACATTTTGATTAAAAAACAGCCATTCTGACAATAAATCAATTTTGTTTTAATGTCACTTTAATCGCAGATTGATGTAAGTATTTACATAGCTTTCAACACCACTGCAATCAGTCTGACTTTCAAATCATGTCCGATAACAAGGATCATCAGGTTTTGCCAGCTTATTACATATATTAGTGCTTTTATGCCTGAGCAGAGAAGCAAACTGACTGAAGCTCTTCCCACATGGAATGCAGTGATACGGTTTCTCTCCGGTGTGGATCCTTTCGTGTGTTTTTAGATGTCCGGTTTGATTAAATCTCTTATCGCAGTATGAACACTGGAAAGGTTTTTCTCCACTGTGAACTTTCTGGTGCACTTTCAGTTCACTATTCGTAATAAACGACTTCCCGCACTCACCGCATATGTGATTCTTCAGACCGTCGTGTCTCTTCTGGTGAACTATTAAAGAGCCAAGCTCTGTAAAACCTTTTCCACACAACGAACACAAGTGAGGTTTCTCCTGCGTGTGAATTTTCAAGTGCTTCCGCAGGGATAATGCTGTAAAAAATGTTTTATCACACTGATCGCAGTGAAAAGGTCTTTCTCCAGAGTGAGAACGCAAATGCGATTTGAGAGATCTTGCCTGTGTGAATCTCTTTTCGCACAAATCACATGTGAACGGCTTCTCTCCGGTGTGGATCCTGGTGTGGATCTTAAAGGTTTTTTTATTAGCAAAACTCTTTCCGCAGTGAATACATGAGTAGGGTCTCTCTCCAGTGTGGGTTCGCCGGTGTTCTTGAAAGTTTCTTTCGTATTTGACACTCTTTCCACAATAATCGCATATGAACGGCTTTTCTCCGGTATGAACTCTCATGTGAACCTGAAGATTGTGTTTGTAGTTGAAAATCTTTCCACACTGAGGGCAGGCGAAAGACTTTTTTGGCCTCGGTTCTGGTTGTTCTCCAATTTCGACATGATGGTGTTTCTCCTCTGCTTCATTCAGTTCTTCATTCTCATTGTTCTCATCCATCAGGACTGAAATTCAAGTACAAAAAAAAAAAAGCAGAAAAGGTAATAACTAAAATATAAGTTCAACTGGAAGGTTATTGACGTCAATCCATGGTAACCACAAATTAACTATGTTTTGCAACACTAAATACTTTAACTATGATATTTGTAATAAAACCGTGGTTATACAAATGTGACCCTGGACCACAAAGTAGCATTGGTATATTTGTAGCAATAGCCAAAAATGCATTGTATGGGTCAAAAATATAATTTTTTCTTCTATGCCAAAAAATCATTAGGATATTAAGTAAAGATCATGCTCCATGAAGATATTTTGCAAATTTTCTACCGTAAATATATCAGAAGTTATTTTTTATTAGTAATATGGATTGCTAAGAACTTCATTTGGACAATATTTGGATTTTTTTGCACCCTCAGATTCTAGATTTTCAAATAGATGTTTCTCTGCCAAAAATTGTTCTATCCTAACAAACCAAATGACTTATCAAAAAAAAAAAAAAAAAAAACACCCGTATTACTGGTTTTGTGGTCCAGGGTCACAAATGGTAATCAATCCACCAAAAAACATAATAATAAATAATAATAATAAAGCCATAGTTTTTACACGTTCTCAAGAGGTAATTATAGGAGTAATGTCTGTTAAACTGTAAATAAATCAATAAAACGTTTGCTTTATGAAGGAAATATGAAGCATTTTCAAAAAAAAAAAAAATAAATAAATAAAAAATTCTTAATAACATTCAGAGCATTCTTCATGGTATATTAAGTAGGATGAACAGATCACAAATACATATCATATGTTGTCTTTCACATTGTTACAGCGGATTACAAATACAAAACAGAAAATAATCAAGAAGAAAAGATGCAGCGGACTGAAAGGAGGATTGTTACACCACGTTACATTAAAATACCAAGCGTTACCGTTATTCTCCTGACGTCTGCAAAGAGAACATGAAAGAAAATGTAAATCGCATTAACTCAAACTGACGAATATAGATTATTTGTAGCGCAACATTACGATTCAAAACCATTTGTTTTGGTTTTTCTGAATGCAACGTCCCCAAACCGGAAGTTACAGTAGAACGTCAAAGAGAAAATGTGCGACCTGTCACGTCACATTTAAGAATGCATTAAAGACAAGCATAACTATTATTTAAAATACCACATAGCTTAATGCAAGCATCTGATAAGGTGTGACTACACAGATAATAGGTAGTTACGTTTTATTCACACATAAACGGAAAACGCACAAATCGATCTTGGGATTTAAAAATCGAGATCGTTCAAATGAAGATAGTGATCACTACAAATAATGACCTTTACTCACCATAGATAATAATCCACTCGATCACAACCTAGATACAAGAGGCATTCATCGCATCATTCTTCTTTTACTTTTGTAGTGGGTGACAAACCGTTTTGTGGTGCATTTGCGCCTCCTACTGGACTGGATGGTCAATAATATTGATTCGGCAGACTGACAGAATCAAAGGACTCCAAGATATTCTTGTTCACCATAGCTGATCAAAAATAGGAAGGTTCTAAAATGCTATTACAGATTTCTTTGCAAATACTGTAAAATTGACTGCTGTGATGAAAGCTGAATTTTCAGCTTCATTACTCAAGTCTTCAGTGTATGCTGATTTGCTGCTCAAGAAACCATTTGTAATGTCACTTTCTTTCAATAAAAAACACTGACACCAGATATTTGAACGAAACACATACATACTGGAATTCGGACCTAATTTTCAAGAATCATAAAACAAGACAAAAGGGGAAATAAGAACAAAGTTCCTTGTGGAATATGGAAGTATTCTTCTTTAATAGCTCCTTTTTTGAAACTGCTTTATTGGATTAATTAGTTCTTCTGTTTAAAATCAAAAAATATATATAGGCTATGTGGTTATTTTATAGGAACAAATTTAGATCGGGAGATCGGAGCGGGTTCGCGAATCATTTGATCGGACGCCTATCTATGGAGTTATTTATGTGCCAAAATTAAACAAACAAATCCAGCATTTTGCAAACAAACACAATCTGCTTTGCAAAGAAAAAATCGACTTTCAAACAAACAAAAAGTAATATGCACAAACACAAGTCAATTTGAGAGAAAATGCAGAGGTATAACAAATATATGCATTGTGTGTTGCAAATATATATATATTTTTTATGAGGAAAACTTGGCTTTATCACACGTGTGCAGACAGATTTTCTCACAAATGCGCCCAACGTATTTTCTCACAAATGCAATGGAGCAACTTCATCTTCCAAAACAGCAGATGGCGCTATCGGTCAATTTACTCTATTCTCCCGAGACCTCAAACAACGTGTTTATATGGTTTACCCTTATGTCCCAGAGGAATATGAGCGGGGAACAGGTGAGTTTCTGTCTTACTATATTTATAATTAACCATTTGATGTTTTCACAATGCTGACTCTATCACAACGTCAGTAAAATTCACAATATCTGCTTTAAAGTTGTTAACGCTACTGATCAGTTAATGGCATGGCTAAACATTTAAGCTAGGCCTTTTTAACATTTATCCATTCTCCGTACCTATGCTGGATCGCGGGATATAAAAAATATACTTTTATGTAATTTGTCCATATACGATTTTTTGTTGCTTGAGTCCTTTTGTTGCTTTGAGTCCTGATCTGAAATGCTGGTTCGCGAATCATTAATCAGATCGAGACTTCAAATCGCGTATCGCGAATCATTTGATTTAGATTGGGAGTTCGGAGCGGGTTTGTGAATCATTTGATCGGAACTTCGCGTATCGCGAATCATTTGATTCAGATCGGGACTTTGGACCGCGTATCGCGAATCATTTGATTTAGATCAGAACTTCAGAACGTGGATCGCGAATCATTTTATTTAGATGGGAACCTCGGAGGAGGTTTGTGAATCATTCCGCGAATTGAATGATTCGCAATCCGTGATTCACGATCCGAGTCCTGATCCGACATAGTTTATGATCTTTCTTTACAGTGATAATCGCTATTTTAATGTCACATATTCAACAGCTGAACAAACCTTTTGACCAAAACATTCTGAGAAAGGTATCTGCTATAGCTTGCATCACAGATAACATCCAGATTACATTGTCTGCCAGCATCAAGTGCACATTGTTTTCAGCTGTCCATCCTAAAGGACCCTTCCCACCCTTGACATCACTTGTTTGAACTGCTCTAATTTCGCTGTACTTTGTATTATAAAAATAAAGAATCTTGAATTTTCTATAAGCGCATCGAGTAATAAAGATGACCAATAGACCTCAAACATCTTATTGGGGAATGAACAGAAAGCTGTGAGAGATAGACCTTTTGCCAGCTCAACAATCTCTATGTTTTGCATTGAATGCATTGTACTTCTATCACATCCTCGTTTTTAGTCCTGTCCAAAATAAATATAGCTCTACCCTGACCTAGGTCTGTTAATCAACTGACTGCTTACATATATTCGTTTATTAGGCCAAGAACGAGGTCAGTACTTTCATTACCTTTATATAATATATATATATATATATATATATAAACATAGTTTATGATCTGACATGATGGTTCACGAATCATTATTCAAATCGGGACTTTAAATCGCAGTTTGCAAATCAATTGATTCAGATCGGGATTTTAGAGCGGGTTCTGATATTTTTTCTGATACAGTAGAAAACATCGAACCATTAAGGCAGTATAGTTATAAAAACAAAACAAAAGGAAAAAAACGAAAGTATCCACAAATGCAAATTCCTTAAGAAAATTAACGGTACTTTTATGCGGTAAAAGTGTAGCAACCATTTTTTTCGCTCTATTTTTTTTTTTTTTTTGTAATAACCGCAGATTTACTACAAATACCATGGTTAAACTGGTTAGTGTAGCAAAAATATGGTTAATTTGTGGTTGTGTTGCCAGGTTAACAACAACAACAACAAAATAAAATATAGCTGCAAGCAGCAATTACCGGGGTTCGAGCATATAAGGCCTTTTAGGTGGTATGTAAAGTTGTTCAGAATGATGGGATATATCAGACAGATGTAAGTGTAAGATGTAGTGTTTGTGTGAATAGATGAGCATTTTTTAACAATTTGAGGCCATTTACCATAGAAGTCCTGTTTTTAAAGCCTTTTTAACTGTTATAGCGCCACCTATGCTCTGATCTCCATGAAACTTTGCATGCTTGTTAAGAATCATCTGACACAGGTTTTCTCCAATTTTCGTAACATTTTGAGTTTTCGTTTTGGTTTTATAAGCTTTTGGGTATATGTGGCCACGCCCTATTGTAAATACCCCATTACAGCTAACCGAAGGACAAAATTCAACATTTTTTTGATAATTATTGATCTAGAGTGTCCAGAGAATATTACTGCAATGGTTTGATCGAGATTGAGCAAAAAACCTAGGACTAGTTCGCAAAAGTAGGTTTTTAACATATTTGTGAATATTTAATGAACGATTTGATTGACAGCAGTGGTTCTTGAGGCAAAGTTGTTAATCATGAGGAGATCTATCAAATGATATGAAGATCTAGTGTTTGTGTAAATATAAGTGCATATATTTAGCCGTTTGAAGCCATTTACCATACACAGCTTGTGTTTTTGAAGCCTTTTTAACTGTTATAGCGCCACCTATGGTCCGATCTTCACAAAACTTTGCATGGTTATTAAGAGTCATCTGTCACATGTTCTCACCACTTTTCGTAAAGTTTTGAGTTTTTGTTTAGGTTTTATAAGCTTTTGGGTATTTTTGGCCACGCCCCTTTTCTAAATGACCCCGTTATGGCTAACCAAATGACAAAATTTCACATTTTTTTGATAATTATTGATCTAGAGAGTCCAGAGAATTGTGCTGCAGTGGTCTGATCAAGATTGAGCAAAAAACCTAGGACTAGTTCGCAAAAGTAGGTTTTTCACATAATTGTGAATAACAAACTTCCCGTTTGTTGCGGTTGCACGCTTAGAGTTAGAGCTCCGTCGAGTTAATTTGTTATTGTCTGTTTTTCAATTCAAAATCAATTTTATACACCATCATTCTCGTTTCTTATAACGTGTGAATATACCCCCTATTGTATTCTACAACTAAAACATCCGGATTGCTTTGTTATCACTAGTCTATCACTAGACTGTCTAGATTTCCCGAGTCGCTAGCTTATAGCCCGTTAGCAGCACCAGCGTGGTTGCCGCTAATCCTGATTGCATTGTTTACACACTGCTTACACACATTTCCATTGTTTACTCACTGTTACTTGCTTTAATGGCGAATTTGTGGCCACCTTTGAGTGCAGGTGAGGACACGTTCGAGCTGCACTCGTTGCAGCTCGAGCTGGAGGCCGTGGAGAAGCAGATCCAGGAGCTGTTGGTGCGACAGATGGAGCTGAGAGAGCGGAGGGCCGCTCTGGAGTCCTCCCGGGTGAGTATACAGCGCGATACTAACACTCTGACCACCTCTACTCCGTGTGCTTCTCTGCACAGGTCCCGTGCACCCTGGACGCGATCTTCCCAGATGTCCTTCACTCCGGCGCCGGGACACCACGGACCCTGGGTGCAGCAGCAGCGGAAGACGCGAGCCAGGCCCCGGCCGAGGACCTCGCCCCCTCCGCCGCCTCCGGTCTTCGAGATCTCCACCTGGAACCGCTTCGCTCCCCTCCGCGAGACGGAACGCGACGCTGTGATCGTTGGAGACTCCATTGTCCGGTACGTAGGTGCTACTTTAGCTAAAGGTAAAGTCCACACCCACTGTTTCCCTGGTGCTCGCGTTCTCGATGTTTCTGCGCAGATACCCGCGATCCTGAAGGACGGCGAGAGCGTCGGCGCGATCGTCCTGCACGCGGGGGTGAACGACACCAGGCTGCGGCAGACGGAGGTTCTGAAGACGGACTTCAGCAGCCTAATCGAGACAGTTCGCAGCACGTCTCCCGCGACGAGGATCATCGTGTCAGGACCGCTTCCCACGTATCAACGTGGGCACAAAAGGTTCAGTAGACTTCTTGCTCTAAATGAATGGTTATTGACATGGTGTAAGGAACAGAAACTGCTCTTTGTTAATAACTGGAATCTTTTCTGGGAACGTCCTAGGCTTTTCCGTGCTGATGGCCTGCACCCCAGCAGAGTCGGAGCGGAGCTGCTGTCGGACAACATCTCCAGGACACTACGCTCCATTTGACTAGTAAGTACATTCTCAAATGATTACTACGATGGCTTTTGTTCTGAACGCTTAAATGATAGTAGTTGCACTGTCCAATCTATAAAGACTGTGTCTGTTCCTCGAATAGTGAGGTCAAAACATAAATTTAATGCAGGATCTAAAAAAAAAAAATCTGATCGTAATTAAACCAGAAAAAAGCAAAATGCACGAACAGAAACCATTTTTAAAGCTTGGGCTCCTAAACATTAGATCACTTGCACCCAAAGCAGTTATTGTGAATGAAATGATCACAGATAATAGTTTTGATGTACTCTGCTTAACCGAAACCTGGCTAAAACCTAATGAATATATTGGTCTAAATGGGTCTACTCCACCAAACTACTACTATAAGCATGAGCCCCGTCAGAGTGGTCGTGGTGGTGGTGTTGCAACAATATATAGTGATATTTTCAATGTTACTCAGAAAACAGGATACAGGTATAATTCATTTGAAATACTTTTGCTTAATGTTACTCTGCCAGATATGCAAAAGAAATCTCTCCTATCTCTTGTTTTAGCTACTGTGTATAGACCGCCAGGGCCATATACAGATTTCCTAAAAGAATTTGCAGAATTCCTTTCGGAACTATTGGTTAATTTTGATAAAGTGCTAATTGTCGGAGATTTTAACATTCACGTTGATAATACAAATGATGCATTAGGACTTGCGTTTACTGACCTAATAAACTCTTTTGGAGTCAAGCAAAATGTCACTGGGCCCACTCATCGTTTTAATCATACGCTAGATTTAATTATATCGCATGGAATTGATCTTACTGATATAGATATCGTACCTCAAAGTGATGATGTTTCTGACCATTTCCTTGTATCGTGCATGCTGCATATCACTGATATTAACTGTAGGGCTCCGCGTTATCGTCTTGGCAGAACTATTGTTCCAGCCACCAAAGATAGATTTACAAATAACCTGCCTGATTTATCTCAGCTGCTCTGTGTACCCCTTAATACACAGGATCTAGACAAAATGACTATGGGCACCATCTTCTCCGATACGTTAGAAGCTGTTGCCCCCATCAAATTGAAAAAAGTTAGAGAAAAACGTATTGCGCCATGGTACAACAGTAATACCCATTCCCTCAAAAAAGAAACTCGCAATCTTGAGCGCAAATGGAGAAAAACTAACTTTGGAAGTTTTTAGAATTGCATGGAAAAACTGTATGTCCAGATACAGACAGGCTTTAAAAGCAGCCAGGGCTGAGCATTTCTGCGAACTCATAAAAAATAACCAAAACAATCCAAGGTTTTTATTTAGCACAGTGGCTAGATTAACAAATAACCAGACACCACCTGAGCTAAATATTCCTTTACAGTTTAATAGCAATGACTTTATGAATTTCTTCACTGATAAAATAGATAACATCAGAAATACAATAACCAATGTAGATTATACTGCATCTAATATGTCAACTTCTTTCGCCGCACCCAAAGAAAAACTGCAGTACTTTACCGCTATAGGACAGAAAGAGTTAAATAAACTCATCACTGTGTCTAAACCAACAACATGCCTATTAGATCCCGTACCCACTAAATTACTAAAAGAATTGTTACCTGTGGCAGAAGAACCACTTCTCAATATTATCAACTCATCATTATCTTTAGGTCACGTCCCTAAACCATTCAAGCTGGCGGTTATTAAGCCTCTTATTAAGAAACCACAACTAGACCCTAGTGAACTGGCAAATTATAGACCCATTTCTAATCTTCCATTTATGTCTAAAATTTTAGAGAAAGTTATATCTGCTCAACTGTGCTCATTCTTGCAAAAAAAATGATATCTATGAAGAATTTGTCAGGCTTTAGGCCCCATCACAGCACAGAAACTGCACTTGTTAAAATCACTAATGACTTGCTTCTTGCGTCAGACCAAGGCTGCATCTCATTGCTATTTTTACTTGAACTTAGTGCTGCGTTCGACACTATAGATCATGACATACTAATAGATCGACTACAAAATTATGCAGGTATCCAAGGGCAGGCTTTAAAATGGTTTAGATCCTACCTGTCTGATCGCTACCACTTTGTTTATTTAAATGGGGAGTCATCTCAGTTATCACCAGTAAAGTATGGAGTGCCACAAGGATCTGTTCTAGGTCCTCTACTATTTTCAATATACATGCTGCCCCTTGGTAATATTCTTAGAAAACACGGGATTAGTTTCCATTGTTATGCTGATGATACTCAACTATATATCTCAACATGACCAGATGAAACTTCTGAATTATCAAAGTTAACAGAGTGCGTTAAAAATGTAAAAGATTGGATGACCAACAATTTTCTGCTATTAAATTCAGATAAGACAGAGATATTACTTATTGGACCTAAAAACAATACACAGAATCTTTTGACTTACAATTTACAACTAGACGGATGTACTGTTACTTCCACTACAGTCAAAAGCCTGGGTGTTATATTAGACAGCAACTTGTCTTTTGAAAATCATATTTCTCATGTTACAAAACAGCATTCTTCCATCTTAGAAACATTGCCAAGCTGCGAAACATGTTACCTGTTTCTGATGCAGAAAAGCTAGTTCACGCATTCATGACCTCTAGACTGGACTATTGTAATGCACTATTAGGTGGTTGTCCTGCGTCTTCAATAAACAAGCTACAGATAGTCCAAAATGCAGCTGCTAGAGTCCTTACCAGGTCAAGAAAATATGATCATATTACCCCAATTTTAAAGTCTCTGCACTGGCTACCTATTAGGTTCCGCATCAGCTATAAAATAGTACTTCTTACCTATAAGGCACTTAACGGTTTAGCTCCTGCGTACCTAGCTAGTCTTCTACCACGCTACAATCCATCACGCTCCCTAAGGTCACAAAACTCTGGACTGTTGGTAGTACCTAGATAGCAAAGTCCACTAAAGGAGGTAGAGCTTTTTCACATTTGGCACCCAAACTCTGGAACAGCCTTCCTGATAACGTTCGGGGTTCAGACACACTCTCTCTGTTTAAATCTAGATTAAAGACACATCTTTTTAGCCAAGCATTCAAATAATGCATCTCATAAACTTTTTCTGCAGCTATATCTGATCAAATGTTCATTATTAATCTTTTAGCTCTGGTTTAACAAACCTTCCTTTTCTTAGTTTGAACAGCAGCTACGCTAATTATGTTCCTATTTGTTCTCTGTTTTTGCCATGGGATTGACATCCCATGGTAACTAGAAATTCACAAGCTCCAGTGTGGATCCAGAACACTTAAGAAAAGATGATGCCAACCCCTCAGAGGACTTCAGATGATGCCAACCCTGATGCCAACCCTGAAAACATACAGCACTACCAAATTCTGCTACAAATTTATAGTGTTCTTTGTCTGTTTGATTACTTCATTAATTGATCTTTACCACACATCTCTACCATATGTACATCAAGCTACTACTACATATATTGTAAAAATGTCAATTTGGTGTAAAGCTGCTTTGCAACGATATGTATCGTGAAAAGCGCTATACAAATAAATTTGAATTGAATTGAATTGAACTGTGTAAAGCTCAGAGAAACGGCAGACAACCCAAGAACTACACCTCAGACTCTACAGGCCTCAGTTAACAGGTTAAATGATAAAGTTCATGACAATGGCATTAGAAAAATATGGTACGAAAATGTCATGTTTGGAAGGCTTGGCAGAAGAAAGCTTCATTGCAGCATTGCAGCACAGTTTAGGTCTGCAAAGTTGCATCTGAACAAAACACAAGTCTTCTAAAACAATGTCCTTTGAACAGACGACACCGAAGTGGAGATGTTTGGCCATAATGCACAGCACCAAGTTTGGTGAAAACCTAAAAAGCATATCAGCACAAACACCTCATACCAAAAGACAAACATCCTGGAGGAGGGCTGATCATTTTGGGCTTGTTTTGTAGCCACAGGACCTGAGCACCTCACAGTCATTGAGTTATCCATGAACTCCTCTGTATATCAAAGTATTCTACAGTCAAATGCGAGGGCATCTGTCCGACATCTAAACTTGGGCCAAAACTGGATCATGCAACAGGACAATGATCCCAAGCACACCATCAAATCTTCAACAGAATGGCTGAAAAGAAAATAATCAAGGTGTTGCAACAGCCCAGTCCATGTCTAAAGCTCATCCTGACTCAAATGCTGTGGTGAGAGCTGTGCATAAACAAATGCCCACAAACCTCAATAAACTGGAGCAATGTTGAAAAGAAGAGTGGTCCAAATTCCTCCAGAACGATGTGAGAGACTGATAAAGTCACACAGAAAATGAATGCTTCAAGTTATTGCTGCTAAAAGTGGATCTACAGGCAGCTGACTCATAGGGTGTCCTAACATTGTCACACATGGCCTTTCCATATTGGCTTTATTGTTGTTAAATAAATAATGACACAGTGTGATATGACATGTGATGATGTTTACCTGAGGACTTATTTTCTAAATTTTAAGACTTGCCAAGGACCAGATCATTTTTTATTATGTCCCGATACAGAAAACCATGAAATTCAATAGGGTGTCCTAACTTTTTCACATGACTGTACATTTGTTTTGGGCACATTCAGTATAATCATTGTATTTGATAATTTACATTTTAATTCTTAAAGGATTGTCACCCACAAATAATAACTGTCATAATTTACTTCTCTTTGTTCCTAACCTGTATGACCTTCTTTCTTTTGTGAAACGCAAAAGATGATATTTAAATATTGTTGGCAACCAAATTGTTTTCCAATGTGTGGACAAAAGACAGTTTTCAAAATATCTTCTGTTATTTTCCACAGAAGAAAGTTATACTTTTGAAATGACTTGAAGTGATGACAGAAGTTTCATTTTTGGGTGAACTATCCCTTTAATACTTTGTTTGCCAATATTTTTACACAGTTATTATGTTCAATAATATAATAACACTCACCATAGTTTCTCTAGTTTACAGTGTGGATCCTCCAGTAGAGCAGAGATCAGATTCACTCCTGAGTCTCCTGGTTTATTGTAGCTCAGATCCAGTTCTCTCAGGTGTGAGGGGTTTGATCTCAGAGCTGAAATCAGAGCAGCACAGCCTTCCTCTCCAATACTGCAGTAATGCAGCCTGCGTGAAGAACATGAATGATCTCAGAGATTGTGTTTAAATTTTAGGATGAGAGTGTGTTTGTGTGTTTGTTTATATGAGCAAAAATGTTTCTATGCACCAGGATCAGTGGTATAAACATTTCAACTTGCCAACACAAGCACAAACTAAGAAACTAATTTAAATGCACTCTACCCACATGATTCCCAATACTGAACTAGTTTATAGTTCAAAGGTATCAAACCTTTTGTAGTGCTATATAGGCAATAATGTGATGAAATCTAGGAAAACCCAACACACGGTGAAATTTTACCTTCTTTAGGTTTTGATTCCATATGAAAGCTGGGTTCAAGCCCTTTTTTATTTTGTCCATAGCTTGAATGTAACAAAAGTTATGACTATCTTAAGTTGGCTGAAAGGTATGATTTTCAGGAATGTAATTTTGAGAAAAACGAGTTTAAAGTGAGACGACTTTCACTTCACGAGTTTAACAAGAGCTGTCTGTCAGCAGCGCTATACTGCATCATTACACGAACAGACCAACGTTTAGTGATCGTTAAGTGAGCAGCTCCTTCAGACTGTGTTGTACTCTTGCACTTCACCATCTCACAATATTAAAAAATAAATAAATAAAACTTTGCATGCCATAGTTTACACAGGACTGGTGGAGAATGTGAATTGATTTTTTGTAAAATATAGATCAATCTTTTTTTTTTCTCATACAGAATTAGGTCAAATAGCATTTATTAATGGTGTCCCTTCTTATATAAATACTCTTCAAACAGACTAAAATATTCAAGTCTTGGTGCCACTGAGTACTTGTAAATCTGTTACTCATTAATTGGAGAAATATTTGTCAATTTGATCATTTATATTTTGTGACTTGTGTGTGGTAGTTTACAATGGGGCTAAAGATGGACCTATGTAAAAGGCACATTTAAAATTATTACAGACTTATGTAGCAATTGAGAATCGTTAAAATTACAGGCTTCTGTTTTGAAACAAACAACTTCTTAATATTTTTTATTTTTATTCAATGTAATTAAATCAACAGATTTTCAATAACTGAAGAATATAAAAAGGTGGTATTTGGGGTAAAAAAAAAAAAGAGAATCACCATAATTATTTTAATTAAAAATTATATTTAAAAATATGATACCACTGACAAGATATAAACAATATTTTAATTGAGATACTGTAAAGATATATTAAGTTATTATGGGATCTTCAAGCAGTGTAAGAATCACAATCTTTTTCTTAATAATAAAACATACCTGTATTTTTATTTAAATAAATCCATTTTGGATTGTACTCCATTATTAAAAGTAAATTATCAGAATCAGAAAAACATAAATTTAACATAAATTATTTTGGTATTATATGGTACAAGCATTGCTGAAGGGTTTTTGTTTGTTTGTTTGTTTTAGAATTAACTTAGATATTATGCAAAACATATTAGGGTCATTCCAGCTGGAATCATCAAATTTTGGAAAAGTTCCCCACCTGACCCCCTCAGATTTGTCTGAAAAAAATCCATGTGATGGGTAATATGCCCAATAGATCATATACAAAATCTCTACTGTGCGTCTACTGTGACCATGTTCAGACTGAAATATCTCCAGAACTAGTCGTGCCAGGTTCATGAAATTTTCTGGGCTAAGAGTCCTAGTCCAGAACTGCATGAATTACAACTCACAGCATTGTTACTGAATTTACACCTGAATGCTGGCCCTCTACTTTTTTTTGAAACTATTACTTTAGGGGTTTCAGTTGTCCATAGAAACCTCAATTTTCAATGTATAAGCATCAAACTTGGTAAATGGTCTGATATGTACCATGTCTTTCACATCCTTTGATATCAGACAATAGAGTCTGATGGATGTTGAGATATTAAGGTCCAAAAATGGAAAAAAAAAAACTAATTTACACCAATGTTCAGAGCAATATTTCCCATGAATGACACTAGGTGTGAACATAAAACTTGTTTTTTTGAAAGAGCATATTGTTATTGATAAAATATAAAAAAAATTAGGATGGGGTTTTGCCTCATTTTTCTGTAATGATTTTTTTAAAACTCAGAGTTTCGTCACTGATCCTATTGTTCACTTTTGCTATTCAACTTGGTATGGGCATTTCAACAGAATTTATTAATGTTCCACTTATACAAAAAATACAAAATACAAAAAACGTACTTCCAGACATGAGTCACTTTAATAATGTATACCACCAACACAAATAAATGTGTGACATAACAGTTACTGAAAGTTGTTCATGAAAGTGTCTGAATCCACAGTTTCATTTTCTTTTATGATATAGCATCATCCAGTGGAAGTAACTGGCACATCAATTTTCATTATGATGTGCTGGAGAGGCACCCAACAGACATCTTCCCTTTTTGGCCAAAAGTAGCCTCTAGCTGGGCCATGGGGATGCAAAAAAAGCACTTGAATGTCTTTCTCTGTGTAAGAGACGTCTCTGATGATACCAACCCACCATTGTCGGTCATACACACAAGTAACATATTGTCCTGGGGCCATATCTGTGATGAGAAGGCCTTGTTCAACTGGGTCAACCTCAAAGTTGACATGGAATCCTGGTGTTCCTGATACTCGACTGACCTCAAAATTGATCATTGTTGACTAATTGACTGATTGATTGATTGATGCTAGATCTCATACCACCTGAATATTATTATTTCTAATCAATATTGCTTTCTCAATGAAAATGGATGTATTATTCACTGGATTGGGTGGAACATCAAGATTAGGTACTTATGTTGCATTCCATTGAATGTCGGTAGTCGGTGAATCCGAGTTAGTTCTCCCGATGTCCGTCGTAAATGCGTTCCATTGTAACAGTTGGCAAAAATATGGATGCCTATGGATAATTCCAACCGACTCGGTCTGCACTGAACTGGCCCGAGTGTGTGTTTCGGAACCCCAACTTGAGTGGCCATTCCATTGCACTTTCCCGAGGTGGAGGTCGGATTTCCCTGAGTCCCGAGCACAATGGAATGCTGCATTATAGCATTAATTTAGGCATATGAGTTCAAAATAGCTGGTACTACAGTAGTTGTGAATGTCACACAACAATGATTTTTATAATTATTATAGAAAAATGAGATAAAATTATATTTTATCAATAAGAACATGCTCTTTCAAAAAAAGAAAAAATTTCATGTTCACACCTGGTGTCATTCACGGGAAATAATGCTCTGAACATTGGTGTAAATGAGTTTTTTTCAATTATTGGACCTTAATATCTCAACATCCATAAGACTCTATTGTCTGATATCAAAGGATGTGAAAGACATGGTACATATCAGACTATTTACCAAGTTTGATGCTTATACATTGAAAATTGAGTTTCTATGGACATCTGAAAACCTTTAAAGTAATAGTTTCAAAGAAAAGTAGAGCGCCAGCATTCAGGTGTAAATTCAGTAACAATGCTGTGAGTTGTAATTCATGCAGTTCTGGACTGACTCTTAGCCCAGAACATTTCATGGACCTGGCACAAATAGTTCTGGAGATATTTTAGTCTGAACATGGTCGCTCAGACAGTGATGCCAAAACGGGGTGAAAAACAAACTTTTTTTTACAGATTTTTTGTAAAAAAAAAAAAAAGTATGCACAGTAGAGATCTAAAGTTTTGTATATGATCTATTGGGCATATTACCCATCACATAGATTTTTTTTCAGACAAATCTGAGGGGGTCAGGTAGGGACCATTTGATGATTCCAGCTGGAATGACCCATTCCATCGTTGCCACCTCATATATTTCTATATTTTCCCTTTGGAAGTTGCATTCAATATTCATTTGGCTGAAAACTCAGACGCAACTCGTGTATTTAGCCTGAGTGCACTCTAATACTGGTGTGCAGTAATGATAGAAGCATTTCTAGATTCTAGCAGTCACTGTAGCTGTTATATATATATATATATACAGGGGTTGGACAGTGAAACTGAAACACTGGCCAATATAGTGTTGGAGGTTTCATGGATATGTTTGCACAGCCTGGTGGCCTATCTTCACTGATTGCACACTGCACCAGTAAGAGCAGAGAGTGAAGGTTGACTATGTGCACCCAATGGATCAAACATTGTACCCTGAAAGTAGTGTCTTGTATCAGGATGATAATGCACCAATACACACAACAAGGCTGGTGACAGAGTGGTTTGATGAACATGAAAGTGAAGATGAACATCTCCCATGGCCTGCACAGTCACCAGATCTGAATATTATTGAGGGATGTTTTGGAAGAGCGAGTTAGGAAAAGTTTTCCTACGCCAGCATAACGTAGTGACCTGGCCACTTTTTTTTTTTTTTGCAAGAGGAGAATAGCTTAAAATCCTTCTGGCTACTGTGCAGGACTTATATTTGTCATTCCCAGGATGCAATGATGCTGCATTGGGCACAAAAAGGCTCAACAACGTACTAATTGTTTTTAAAAAAACAGGTGTTTCAGTTTTATTGTCCAACCCCTGTATATATATATATAAAACACTACAGTACTGGTTTTGAAAAAAGGCTCCATCAAAATATCACAATTAATAAGATCACAATTAATTAATTAATGAATTAATTAATGTTAAAAAAGGTTTGGACTGAGGTTAAGAGGACAACAATCAAAACCACTGCTATAGAAAACATCTGAGTAATTTTACTTTTTACTCGAAACCTTATAGTTACCGAGATCAGGGTCACATTAAGACCTCACTGGGCCCCGGGGCTGTGACTTACTGCAGGGCCCCCCATCACAATAATGATATACTGTATATATATATGTTAGGGATGCACGATATTATCGGACTGATATCGGAATCGGTATTCGATATGAAAAATTATGCCGATATGTCTTGCCGATAAGGGAAATATGTTAACTTGGTGTGCAGGGTGCACTAGCGATTAGATCAGGTCAGCAGTGTGGCTCATTCGTGAAATAAAGTTTTGCCTGAATGGTAATTGCATTCACTGATTTCAATGGCTGCATTTAAACTGAGAATGGATGTACAGAATGAGGCTTTGGTGTGTGATAACAGAGCAAACAATTATAGCACGTGGCAGGTCCTATAATGCCTGTTCGGCAAGAAGTAGGGATGTCAGTTTTCGATCATTTTCATGATTGATTGTCGTTTAAATGTTAACTTTAATGCAAACTGCGTCTATTGTAGTGACATATAGTGACATGACAGGATGTGCAATGCCACTCGAAATGCCAGCGTCCTCAACCGAATTATTATTATTTTTTTGTCTTAGTAGCAAGTAGCATGACTATGAAACAAATAGATGTAAATATGGTCATCTGATAAAAAATGAAGAGAGCGCGCTGCTGTTCCGTTTGGGATCATTTTATTGTTACATACCAGTCACTAGACCGTTGAATGTGCCTTTTTTAAATGCTTTCACGGTGCTCGTTGTTGTATTTTGAAACACGATCGCAATGTTTGCAATTGACATGATCAGCATTTAAAATAAACTGATCCCAAAAGTATTTACGGCGCGCGGCCGGGGAACCTCTTTCACCGACGGCGCTAAGTATTATGACACAAATGAGGTACAAAGCCTTTTTTTAAATAATTGGTTAGCAGGCAAATGTTATACATAGCGACCATGGTCGGATTCATGCCGTTCGAGCCCATAGATTTAAAGCAATAGGCGGTTGTGTACTGTTTTTCCGGTGTTACACATTTCCACGAACTATAATAAATAATATTTATAGTTTCTTCCAAATCCTCATCATCTCACCCTTTAATTTCGCAGGTTTATTATCTTGTCATTCACTTTTAATCCATGTTTTCGTATCTCTTACTGTGGTAAACATGCGGGTGGAAAATAAAAGATTTCGTGGCAGTGAATTAAAAATTCGTTCATACGATTTATTAATTCGTTCTCTTATTTTACAAATTAACAAAAGAATAAATCGTAGGAACGAATGTTGTAGTCATGAATTTTGTCCTGTTCGTGTCCCGCAGCCCTGTCAAAGCGCAGTGCAGCATATGAAACAATTAGCCTATTTGTGGAAATTATAATTAAACATGAATTAGTGACTAAATTTCTATTACTTTCCACATTGATCATGCGAAGAGGTGCTTTTGGTGTGATCGCTTCGTGTATAGATCCTGGTTTGTATTTGCTGCTTCAGCAGGAGCGCGAAAGTGCTCCCAGCGCGCAGCAAAATGAAGCGAATATTGAGGAAACAAAGGCGGACCCAGGATTTGGTTTTCAAGTAAAAGACTGCTTGGTAAACCAGAGAAGATCAACATATTGGTATTAGTGTGCAAAAAAACAAACAAACAAACAAACAAACAAACAAAAAACATGCAAGCACTGTCAGTCAGTCAGTTTAGTTTTACTTTAATTTTGAAAAGCTTGTTATCTTTGCCATTTGTCTCAGGTTATGGAGGCTTTCTTTTTTATGTATTTGATTCCTCAGTGTTTGCTAAACGTTCTGTAATTTATTAGTCGGCATATAATACAACATGTGGTGTATTCCGGGTATGTTTTTTATTGTTTCCAAACAAAAGGATATATCGGTATTGGTATCGGCATCGGCCAAAATGAACCGAAAAATATCGGCATATCGGATATCGGCAAAAATCCAATATCGTGCATCCCTAATATATGTATATATATATATATATATATATATATATATATATATATATAGGATTTTTATCCTATCAATTTCTTTGCATTAAAATTTCATCATTCAAAAAAAAAACCTAGCCTAATAAAAACAAGCTTACTGAAGACAAGTAAACAGTTACGACTTACATTAGAACAGAAAAAAAAGCGTAATTTAGTGATTCAGTCAAGAACAGTGAGTGCTTTTTTTCTAATGTTTGACACAAATGGTAACAGCATCTAGGCTGCTTTAGAGGAATAGTTCACACAAATTCTGTTGTTGTTCTAAACCTGTATGAGTTTCCTTCTGCTGTTGAACACAAAAAAATATAGTTGAAACAATACTGGCAAACAGTACGCCCCTTCATAGTATGAAAAAAAAAAACACCAGAAATGTTGAGGAGAACAAAGAAATTCATACAGGTTTAGAGCAACTTGAGGGTGAGTACATGATGACAGTATTTTTATTTTTGGGTGAACTATCCCTTTAAAATCTCATCATATAATGACAAGATCTCATATTGCCTACTACTACACATGCTTTACCTTACACTACGTTCATTTTTAAGACACAAATGACTGCGTTGATGAGCAGGCAGACACTTTGGCATGTAACTATGTGTATGTGAACGTTTAAGTGCAAGGCGCGAAAAAGAACTCAAGTTTAGTCCGGCGCTGTACGAGCAGGTGCATGCTGTGCGTATCAGGCTGAAATGATCTTAACGCACGCATTTGCCAAAATTAATTCTCCCTTGCTGCTTAATGTCCTTGAAGAGTTAAATTTGTTTTAAACCACAATGCTTAATATGAATTTAAATTAAAGGATTAGTCTACATCATGACGCACAAAATGATTTACATATTTCAACCAGGTTATCTCTCAACCCATAAGCGAATAGATGTTGTTCAAACACAAAAAGCAATAGGCTATACATCCGGCAAGTTTACAATAAAACTAAACTTAAATCTGTGGGAACAATTTATCTGCTCCATGTGTCATGTCCATGTCCACTTGGTAATCCACAACTTTCACATCATCATCAGCTTTAGTAAAATAACCTAGATGTGGATTTGACTCATGTTTTGACTCATGTTTTCCCCTCTCCTAATTTTTTCAGATAGTTCCTTTATTTTTAGAAAAGCTGACATTTTTACTTATCGAAGATAAATTCTATTGCATAGCCTACCATTTCCAGATTATGCAGATCGAAGTGATGAGAGGTAAATGCGGACATTAGGCACAGCGATCACCTGAGATATGTGCACAGGTCATTCGAAAGTAAAATATAGAATAAATGCATTGGATTTGTAAACCAAATTCAAATGCGAAGTTTTAATCTCTGATGGTAATGCATGGAATTTACGGAAAAGCTCCTAATAGCGCTAATATGTGGGGGGCGTGGTGTGGCTTTGGTGATCAGCGCTACCGATGGCCAGTCAATCTTCTCCACAGCCAATCACGGGCCCCCTCCTTGCTTGGTCCCCGGGGCTTCAGCCCCGCCTAGCCCAATGGTTAATGCGGCCTTGACTGAGATGTGATGAGACTCACTGTAGTTTCTCCAGTTTACAGTGTGGATCCTCCAGTAGAGCAGAGAGCAGCTTCACTCCTGAGTCTCCTGGTTTATTACCGCTCAGATCCAGTTCTCTCAGGTGTGAGGCGTTTGATCTCAGAGCTGAAATCAGAGCAGCACAGCCCTTCTGTGTAATATGAAAGCTGGAAACACTGCAGAGAATATATAGAAAATCAAAGATGAGTTATTAGTGCTTGACTCATGTGTCCAATGTAATTGCTGAAAGACACAGATGTAATACATATCATAGATATAAATTATTAAACCAGGCACAAAGAGTGACTCAGAGTCAAGTCCCATTTTAATAGACTTTAGACTCAGACTGAAATGACTTCAGATTTGACTCAACAAATAGGACCCAGATATTCCCAAAAATATTCCCAAAACTACTTGAGAGAAGATTTTATTACTATAAATATTACTTTAAATTTTTCAACTCAAGGTTATTGAAAAGGATTTTGTATTTTAATTTGTATTTAGCCTGCTTATACTGGAACAGTACAGACTGTGTACATTGCGATCATTTGTTTTCCTGATTTAATACTGAATGCAGAAATATGAGAAAGCAGCACCTTTTTTCATTTTTGTAAAAAGAAAAAAAAAAACAATTTGGCTTTTTATATTTTATTTTTCGGGATAGAAATTTGATAATATTTGATCTGCACATGTAGGTGGACATGAAACACACCTTTCCACTGATTGGTCAAGCAAAGATCAATTTGTGCTGTACAAACACTAGTTAATAAAGGTTACAAGTTAGTCCGACTGCAATTGATGCTCCAACTGGAGTCCTCACTTGATGCCAAAATGAGTCCTTACTAGGGGTGCGCCGATCCGATATTCAGTATCGGAAAACTGCAAAACTGACATTTTCTTCTGGATTGAGGTATCGGACAGATGAGACCCATCCAAATCTGATATTCTGTGTATACTACTGTGTTATTGTTAAGCCTCAGGAAAGCCACAAAAATATTATGAAGCTCAAAGTTTCTGTGCACTATATTTCGAGTGTTCTGAAGCAGTTTCATTGTTTAATGTGAGGTACAGATGAATATTTAAGTTCACGTAAACTCTACTCTCTGCTGCGGCTGTCTGTCATCCTCCAGTATTCAAACTGTGTGTCACATTCAGTTACAAGAGTCATCCAAGACGATAAAATCCAAGATTATTAAATGTTCCTAATAATGTTATACTTGATCTGTAAATAAAGATAAATGGTTTTGTATAAAATGACTTTATCTTGCTGGAGTTTCGTGCTGTTTCTAAATCGTGTTAAATCACAACACTGGAGTAGAGAGCACTATGAATCGTTATTCACGAGCACACCCTGGTGAAAAAAACAGCATATGCTGGTAGGTATGTTTTGATGCTGGAATGCTGGTTAGGTAGGATTTGATGCTGGTTTAAGCTGGTCATTTGCTGGTTTATGCTGGTCCTTAGCTGGTTAAAGCTGGTCCTTTGCTGGTTTTTGCTGGTCATGTTGCTGGTCAAAGACCAGCATGAACCAGCAAAGGACCAGCATAAACCAGCAAAGGACCAGCTTAAACCAGCATCAAAACCTACCTAACCAGCATTCCAGCATCAAAACATAGCTACCAGCATATGCTGTTTTTTTTTACCAGGGCAGTAACTGAAATTTAAAACTGTTAAAATAAAAGGCTCAATAAACGTACGCACAGATTTAATGCACTACACATCAATCTCTCTTCCCTTTGTGCTTTGAACTTCTCTATTTGGAACGCTGTGTCTGTGCGCTGTGACTCTGTGTTGCTTCAAGCGCATCATTCTGCACCAGAGTTTGCGCTAGACTTTAACGTTTCCCCTAACGTTCCCCTATGGTTCCCGTTTGGTTATTTTTTTGGGAACCAAATGAGAACGTTCCCAGAACGTTCCCTGCAGGTTATTTTTTGGATTCATTTTATAACCTAAAAAGAACATTCCCTGCAGGTAATTTTTAGGTTTTATTTTTATAACCTACAGTGAACGTTCCAGGAACGTTCCCTGCAGGTTATTTTTAGTTGTCATATCCATGTAAACTAATAAAAACTTTGCAGATCTTTCTGATTATTCTAATGCTGAAATGTATACTTTTTTCATCATAAACAATTTTTTTTTTTTTTTTTTGCAGAATTTCATGTCTGAAATAAGCGTTTAATAAAGTGTAGACATATATATAGACATATATATATATATATATACACTCCTGAACAAAATCTTAAGACCAGGCAAAAGAACAAACAGGAGCAAAAGCCAAAAAATAGAGAGTAGTCAATTCATAGAAAACTTAAGAAAACTCAAACAGGCTGTTCATCAGCTGATCAAAAGTTTAAGACCATCACCCAAAAAAACCCACAACAGAGCTAAAAGTGTCAAAAAAGGACTCAGTAGGGAGCAGCCCCACCACTTTTGCTGATTACTTAAAGCATTCATTTTGGTATGCTTGATGCGACTGTTTTCAGGAGGCTGGTGGGAATGTGTGTCCATGTGGTGAAAATGGCTTCACGAAGGGCATCCACAGTCTGGAACTGACGTATTTTTTTGTAAACTTCCCTTGCCATCCATCCACAAACATTCTCAATGCAATTTAGATCAGGGGAGCACACAGAAAGGTCCAAAAGAGCGACGTTATTCACCTTCGTCAGGTGGGTGTCGTGAACTGCAGCGTTGTCCTATTGAAAGACCTAGTCGAGGGCCCTCAGTCAAGAGGGACGCCCACTGCAACATGTCTACAAAGCCAGCGGCCGTTTGACGCCCCTACACAACCTGAAGTTTAATTTTCCCATTGAAGGAAAAAGCACCCAGATCATGATGGAGCCTCCTCCGCTGTGTCGTGTAGAAAACATCTCTAGTGGGATCTCCATGTCATGCCAGTAACATTAGAAGCCATCAGGACCATCCAGGTTACATTTTTTTTAGTCAGAGAATAAAACTTTTTTCCATCTTTCAGTGTCCCATGTTTGGTGCTCCCTTGCAAATTCCAAACGGGCAAGTTTGTGGCATGGGAGGAGATCTGGCCTTTGAAGATGTTTTTTGTTCTTGAAGCCCTTCTCTTGCAGATGCTGTCTTGTGGTTTTTGGGCCACAGTCAGCATCAGTAAGGGCCTCAATTTGGGTCGAGGATCAGTCTGTGTCTTCATGGACAGCCCGTCAGATCCTCCGGCTCAATACAGGTGAATTTTCTTTGGGTCTACCACTTGACTTTGTCTCATAACTCTCAGGATCTTTTGAGAATGTGAAATGGCTGTCTTATTGTGTCCAATCTCGCAGCGATGGAGCTGCTAGCGGCGTTAGGCCTGCGCAGATCAACAATCCCTACGTCAAAGACAGAAGTGTGCGTGATGGTCGGGTATTTTTCCAACCCGCGGGTCCCGCTTTTATGAAATTATTTGGCCCGCCCCAGCTCGCCCCAGCCCGCCCCGCACCACTGTATCTATTTTTACAACCCGCCCCGCCCCGCACCCGCGACCATTAAATAGACATACTAGGCATTGTAATTCAAATGAAAACAGCCTTTATTTCAGCCTGAAAGTGCTTGGAAACATCGCCCTGTAAACTGGCAACAACATATGATTATGAATATAAACGATAAATCAGGTCATATTAATAACAAGATAATGATACACATTTTAAACATTTACAAAGCAGCGTTTGTAATCTAGGCTAAACAATTTTTTATTTTAGATTTGTATAGGGCAGGCCTACAGTTTACAGCCTACGCTAAATAACCACTGACATTTTTTTGTTTTTCATTTATCACACGGAAATGTTCATTTAGCGTTTTTACGTTCGCTGTGCAAAAAAAGAATGGCATCCACTGTACCGGGGTTTAATCTATTTCGCCTGGACTCCAGCACCCGGCTTCGTCTTCTATCTTCGCTTTTATTTCTTTGTTTTTGTTGTGACTGGCAGCGGTAGCTGCTTGGCGCTTTCGTGACTTGTCACGTGATGTAACCTTATCAAAGAACTTAATAAAATATGAAAATAGATATTCCCAAATATTTAATATAGGCTATAGGGAATTGCACGCAACATACATGGATTTTTTATTTAATTTTGTTTTTAATGACCCGCCCCAACCCGCCCCGCAAATAAAGTGACAATTTCTTTACCCGCCCCAACCCGACCCGCGGGTTACCCGCGGGGTCCGCGGGTTACGAGACGACCCGCGCATCACTAACAGAAAGCCTTTTTGCCTGTGCCACCAGGAGGTCATGACAGTGTGACTGCCTAAAGAACAATGACATCAAAGCCATATTTTTGGCAGATTTTAACTTTTTAAGGCTATGGTCTTAAACTTTTGATCAGCTGATGAACAGCCTGTTTGAGTTTTCCTAAGTTTTCTATGAATTGCCTGCTCTCTATTTTTTGGCTCCTGCTCCAGTTTCTCCTTTTGCCATTTTGAAGCAGTACTTACAACCTGGTTACGATCCACCAGCACAAAACATGAATACTTGTAATGTTTCCCCTGGTCTTAAGATTTTGTTCAGGAGTGTATATATATATATATCTGTTCTGAATGCCAATTAATTTAAATGATTTGGAATGAGGAAAAGTAAATTACATGTTTACATTGTTTATAATGTTTGCTAAGTTTATTAACATTTGTTTTATTTATCAGTATTTACCTTATTTCTGAAAGTAACAGTAAAATGTGCCTTATACACCAATGCAACTTATGCGTGTTTTTTTCCTGACCAGCTGTAAAATGTGGAAAATATGGTAAATTAGGCCTATACTGTGCTGTATTATTAAACAGTTCATATAAAATAGGGACCATTTCCACCAATAAAACAATCACATTATGTTCATTATACTCCTATCCACATTAACTTTAGCCTTAAACACTGTTATATTTATGAGGGGGTCCCTGGAAAATCTTCTTCCCTGCAAGAGCTCCCTGGCTCCAAAAACCCATGTGCTAGTGGACAGGCCTCCATATACAGCAGAGAGTCTGGTGTGGCAGGTGGAACTTCTGTCCAGGTTGACAAAACATCTCATCTCATCTTGTCTTCATGAACTGCCCTGAAAACAAAATTGAAATATAAACGATTATAACTACAAATATAGCTTCACAATCCTCATTATAACCTCTTTGGTAAACAAATGATCAGAAAATACTACAAGACTAATATTTAGTCTTTAGTGAATTTAGTGAAAGTCTATTTTATTACAAGAACACACACTTAACACAAGATACAGTTTTAAAAATCTTACATTATTACTTTATTGTGAAGTTGTTTTACTTGTTTTACTGACTAGTTTAGACAATTAAAAGGGATCAACATAAATTTACCTCAGACTGTAACTTCACTGACCATCTAAAGTGAAATTTAACATTAGATTGACAAAACGACGAATAAAGGTACATGTATATAGCTTACCTTCGGCTTAGCACCCGTCCGTCTCTCAGATGACCGTTAGAGACCGTTACTGTTTAAATTTCAAAATAGCTGCGTTGCGTTGTGAAGGCTGTTCGTTGGTCAAGTTGGATCCCATCCTCTGTAGGTTTTATAAAGTGTCCTTAACGTAGAATTAAATAAATTACACGACGGATCTATCGTGGTGGTTATATCTTCAGTCTTTGGTAATACACAATATCAATATCTTCCATCTTCGCGGCTGCTTGCCATCACGTTTACGTCACTACGTTAATGCCCCTCACGCGAGCGCACGTTCTATTTATTAAATTAAATGAAAATATATTTATTAAAAATACTATTATTATTAAAATATACAATAAACAATAATATTGTGTTAATATTCTGTATTATTATTATTATTAAATATTTAAATCTATTTATCTATTATATTTAAATCTCTTTACATCTATTTAACTTAAACTTTAACTTAACTTAATCACACATAGATGTAAGCGGCTGTTTCTGTCAATGTCTCAGTGAAAAATGCTACACATAAAAAAAATTATATTAGTAATATTAATAACATAATTAAATGGCCGCATTATGGTACTGTCATTATGTTTTTATACATATAGATATATCACACTGTTTTAACAACTAAATGTTTTATAAAAATACACGTGATATTTACTTTTTTTTTTTTTAAGTCAGAACTTTGTCACTTTTTCCTGAACCTGTTCTGCACGTTCTACAGACGTCCAGGAAAAACCCTTCATAGACGTTCAAATTTTGAACTGCATATCTACATCCAAGGGACGTCGCAGTCCGACGTTCAGATACAGTACTGGATTTGCACGTCGTGTAGAAGTACAAATATGGTCCTGGACCGGCCTACGCAATATAGACATGATCTGCACGTCGGACGGACGTCTCATGTTTGTTGGGCACTCCTCAGCTTCACGCACGAGCACGACGAAAAACTTGCTACGTCACTATTAATAACATGCTCCTTAAAACAAACAGAGATTTAGAAGCATCATCATGCAGCTCAAATGGATATCACCGGTCTAAACTTAACTTTTAACTTAATAAAAGTTCAAGAAAATCGCTACACTTCATCAGCTCACATAGATATATATACTGACTCAGTATATATATATCTATGATCAGCTCACCGCAGCTCGTCTTCGCTCTCTTTCTCTGTGTATCCGTCACACACTCACGGGACAATAATGGCAGCGCCCGCGTCTACATTTCAAAATAAAAGCTCTTGCGAAATCCAACTTGTAGATCCCCTACATTTAAAACAAGATATGGTTTGTAGTAGTGATTATTGAGGTCCACATCCGTCCGTCTTCCATGCTGCTTACTACGGGACGCGGGAGTGCTGATATACGGCAGCGGTATCGGAGTGAAGAGGTTAGGAGAACGTTCTGGGAACCTTCAAGAACTTTTAGGGAACCTTCTAGGAACATAAATAGAATGTTCCCTATTGGTTAGCCAGGAAAGTTTTCTTAACGTAAATAGAACGTTCCCTGTAGGTTAGGGGAACATTCTGTGAACCTACAGGGAACGTTCCGGGAACATTCTCAGAACGTTGTGGGAATGTTCCCGGAATGTACCCGATAGGTTCTGAGAACCAAAACCTAGTAGTGTCCGTGACGTCACCCGTAGGTTTCTGAAGAGCATTTTTGAAGCTCTTAGTGGGTGGGAGTCGGCCGTCGCCATCTTGGAATCGCGTAATCGAAAATGGGCAAATAGGCGGGACGTGGGTGGATTGCTGAAACCACGCCCGCCTAGCACAACGGTGGTGACAGCAGCGGCAATCCACCTGTCACCTGTAGTGGCCACGCCCTAAATTATGCAGAACTTTAAGGCTAAATATAAATTAAACGGATGAGTTATAAAAAAATTCACCCCCCTCAGAGTTGACATGAAGGTCAAAATTAGCTATATAGACCAAAACCACTTTTTGAAACAGGTTGTAAACATATTTTTTTCTGCTGTGAAGTTGGGCATTTTAACATGGGGAGTCTATGGGATTGACTCCCTTTTGCAGCCTGCCTCTAGCGGCCAGTCGATGAATTGCAGTTTTAGTCACTTCCGTGTTGGCTTCAAGAGGGAGCCCGGGAGGTTCCCAGATAACAATTTTTGGTTCCCAGAAAGTTCTGGGAACGTTAGGTTCCTACAGGGAACGTTCTATTTACGTTAAGAAAACTTTCCTGGCTAACCAATAGGGAACGTCCTATTTATGTTCCTAGAAGGTTCCCTGAAAGTTCTCTGAAGGTTCCCAGAACGTTCTCCTAACCACTTAACTCCGATACCGCTGCCGTATGTCAGCACTCCCATGTCCCGTAGTAAGCAGCATGGAAGACGGACGGATGTGGACCTCAATAATCACTACTACAAATCATGCCTTGTTTTAAACTATTGTTTAATCCTTACAGATATTTAGAGCACATTTATCCATCATAAGGTGCATTAAATGACATTAAATTATCCTTTAATATGCTAGATTTGTTTTATTTGTTAATATATAAGATTAGAACCATAACCCAGATTTTGTTTATTAAAGCACCAAATAACACTGACTTCAACAAAATATTGGATTTTAAAAATGTGAATTTTATTTTTTACAGACATTGAAAATGAATAACATTTATTTGACTTTACTTACAATAATATTACATTCGTTTCTTACCACTGAATTAACGACGATGTGCTTCTCTCTTTTGGTCAGTACCACTGATCTATAGACCAATTTCGAGTAGACGTCACAGTGACGTCACTTGCAGCTGCGCGCGCATAGTGGTTGCAGAAAAAAAAAACAGGTAGCAAATGGAGGTAAACGGGTAAAATCCATGTTATAAGAGAAAAAAAAATATTTTTGTGCGTTTTGATGTCAAAATCGGAATGCAAATAATTTTTATACAATACTGTAGTCAAAGACGGCATTTGAAGCTATACGCAGACGTTTAAACTGACATACTATGGATGAAAACTGCTATGATTACTGTACTTTTAAAGCATAAATTTGATTAAACATAGGTCTACATAATGTTCACATATGCTGTTCATAGGGGATGTACTGTATTAGCCCTACTGTTACAGCATGACATATTATTTAAACCTATTACTATTAACATTTTACCGAACATTTTTTTGTTTTATCTCACAATTCTGACTTTTTTCCTCACAAATGCAAGTTTATATCTACTAATTCGGACTTTATAACTCGATTTAACAAAACTAATGACTTGGTTAATCCTGAGGGGGAAAAAGCCAGAAGTTTGGGATTTAAGCCGAGGGGGAAAGAGAGAATGACGAGTGGTTTTTCCTCTAGATTTATGGGATATAATCTCAGAATTGCAAAAATAAAGTCAGGATTTTGAAATATAAAATCAAATTTACATTTTTTATTCTTTTATTCCATGGCTCCATAGGCTGCCAATTGAACCGCCCATAAAAACGTCATGCCGGTTTCGGATCTGTAAGACTATCCCACTATCCAACGCCAATTTATTTTATAGTACTTATCGCTGGGTGACAAGCTCTTGTAATATATGCGAATAACATTTTGAAAATGACATCTAATCAATATAATCCATACTCTTTTTAAATCTATGTATTTTGTGCTGTATCCTTGTGATTCTCTAGCCGTAAAGGCGAGCTCTCCCGGGTTTTCTGCAACCAAGCTGCGCGCGCATCCCGAATGTTTACAAACAGATAATTGGTCTATATATAATGACTGGATCGCTCATTGCGTTCTAAACTGCCGTCAGTCAGTGAAGCCACCGGAAGTGTTCGATCCGCCATCTTACTATTCCCTACCGACAGAGAGCACCACTGACTCACAGCGAAATCGCTGACCTAAAATCACCCGATTTTAAGCGTATCAGTCACACAGGACTAGTTTTTATGATATGTTTATGTAAATTCATTTTTACTTAAAATCTTATCTGCAGTGTCTTTTCGAGCAGGATAAGCGATGTTTTGAAATCGTTCAGGTGGTGTGTCAGCGGCGCACTTGACCCAGTTAACTGATCAAACACAAAATATATTTTTTAACGTAAGGAATTATGCAGGAAATAGTAAACATTAACATATATAGTATTAACATATATAATTAGTATCTGAAATTGATTCGAATATACAATAAATAATACAATACAAGCCTGTTATATTGCTCTATGTTGTATTGAAATTCAAATCTTGAAAATAAAGCTTTGTCTTTAATCCGTACCAATTGTAATTAGTCAGAGTTATTTCTCCAAGTTATGATGTGTCCCTAAGTGAGCAACATCTATTTCAAACTCTTAAAGATCGCGCAAATTATATTAAGTGCCTTAAATTACATTTATCTGACTACAACACCACCTGATTTTGGTCAATTTCGTCAATGAAAATCTGAAACAAAGTCAGCCGCATCTCTATTCAAACACAGCTGTGTTCCGTTTATAAATGAACTTGCGTTTTAAAACGAATCATTGATTCAATTACACATTCGTAAAGACAGTTGAGAATGATTCAGTGATAAAATCAGTGACTTAACGCCATCTGCTGACAGTTTTAGTTTCATTTTTTAAGTTTCATTTTCATTTTTTTCTTTTTAGTTATTTAAATCTTTGATATTGCTATATTCAAAATGTTATATTTAACATTTTTGCATTATTAACGTTTATTATTAACATTTATCTCAAAATGAATGTTATGTAGGCTGAATTAACAAACGTTTAAATCATTACCTGCTTCAAAATGATGTTAACTAAATCACTGTTGAAACCTATAACGTAACGTTACGAATAAAAACACTGTAACAAAACAGCATAAACAATTATTAACTGTGCAAGGCAAATTATATGTATACAAAGCATAAATCTTTTCAGAAGGAGCATTTTGTCATTTGTAAACGGTGAACGTCCGATGTTTATCATGTTCATCTGCTGTTCGCTACTGTAATGTATATAACCTTAACTTTTTAATAAGCAGAGGGAATTCCCGACATTAAACAATAACCGTTTACATGCTTAGGACGTTTGCGTTGTGAGAAAGTACAGTGAGACGTCAGATATGAAAACGCTGACTTGTTACGTGATGTTTTCTCATTAAAGTCATAACCTATTCATTCAATAGAATGTTTGCGAATACTAGGGAATAGCAATATGGCGGCGCAGTGGCTTCACTTCTATGACGTCATGAGCAATCCAGTTCTCTATTATAGATCAGTGGTCAGTACACAAAAACTTCTCCGTTAACATCATGTTCTCTTCAATTAGACGTGTCAATTTTCCCTGAAATCACAATATTTACTCTCCTATATATATTAATTGTAAGTAATTATTCATTAAAGAGATCAATCAACGAATGTAAGTCAGTCAGTAAAACGAAACGACCGTTAATTTTTAAATTACGCGAGTGCGCGGCTTTCTGTGGAAGGCAGGATTAAGCGCATGCTAGAGAAGCGCGTGCAGATCAGAGGCGCGCAGAAAAGAAATATACAAACAAAACCAGTGTTAATGATATGATTTTCTGACTACGCTTAACCTTGGCTTAATTTTAGCTATAAAATTGAAATTACATCATAATTATAATGCGATTTGACCACTTTGATCTGTACACTTTATTAAACGCTTATTTCAGACATGAAATTCTTCAAAAAAATCGCTTGTTTATGATGAAAAAGTATGCATTTCAGCATTAGAATGATCAGAAAGATCTGCCAAGTTTTTATTAGTTTACAGGGATATGACAACTAAAAAATAACCTGCAGGGAACGTTCTGGGAAGGTTCTTTTTAGGTTATAAAATTAAACCAAAAAATAACCTGCAGGGAACATTCTGGGAAGGTTCTTTTTAGGTTATAAAAATAAACAAAAAAAAAAATAATCTGCAGGGAACGTTCCCTGTAGGTTGTAAAAATGCAATCTAAAAATTACCTGCAGGGAACGTTCTGGGAAGGTTCTTTTTAGGTTATAAAATTAAACCTAAAAATAACCTGCAGGGAATGTTCTGGGAATGTTCCCTGCAGGTTATTAAAAAGAGAACCTACAGGGAACGTTCCTAGAACGTTCTCATTTGGTTCCCAAAAAAATAACCAAACAGGAACCATAGGGGAACGTTAGGGGAACGTTCTGTGTTTGCTGGGTTGCCACTTGATCGTGATCCAGCGCTCTGCGCACTCGCCACCAACTGGACAGGAGTTGGAATTACATCTACAATTTTACAATAGATCACCCTCTGTGCAATCCGTCAAAATAACGGACGGCCTTAAGATTTTTCCGTCACTGACAAAAAAATTTTCGTTAACGCAACCCCTGTTCTGCACACAAGTGTTTTCTCCTGAAAAAGTGGCATCAGGCCAGCCATAGTCCTTACTATGTGTGTAAAGTGTTCGTGTTTTTTTGTTTTTTTTTCAACATTCTTCTCATGGTTTGTGTGCCAATTGAGGCTGAGACTAACTGACAAGACAATACATTTTACTATACTAATTTAAGAAATTGCTGAATGCTGTCAAATTAAACATGGTTAATGTCATTGAAGATTTCTGCACATGTATATCTGATGTACAAAGTGTCATGAAATTATGGCTGTCACATGATTACTAGTGATGGTGAAATTAAGTGTTCTGAACCAGTGAAGCTTTCAACACAAATGTATTGGAAAAAGGTTCATTACTCGAAGCTTTTCAACACGGGCCATCTAGTGGTCATAAAAATGAACAACACCTTCCAAAATGCTGTGATCCATTACAGCCGCTGGTTTTACATCTGGTTCTGCTAATGATTCTTTGTTTTATTTTGTTGTATATAAATAAGGTTAAAATTGTTAAAGTCATTAATTTGTGTCGGTGTATAGCACTAAAATAAATAAAATAAATGAAACATAAATTCATAAATTAAATCTATGATCTGTTTATTTATTTAGTCCTTAGACTGTTACTTCATGGGCAAGGTAAAATTTTTAGCTCAATTTTTAAATTACGATTAAAAATAAATAAATTAACAATACTAATACATTAAAATATAATATAATGTAAAGGTAATGGCACTGAGATTCGCTTCGTTTGAACCAGATACTGAAGCAGTCACATGGTTTTTCAGGTGAACGAAGCTTCGGACGTCATACATCACATGCTTTTCTCAAAATAAATCAAGCTCTGATACAGTGCTTCAATGTGAAATGTGTCATTTTTTTATGCAAGCCTCTGAGCTTCTGTGTTGAACGTAACATCACTACATGAAAGCGCTGTCCAAGTGAGCCTTCTTTTTTTTTTTTTGTTTTTTTTTTTTTTTCACGTTCCCTTTTCCCCTCCCCCTGAAGCGAGTCACACATCACAACATGCATCTGTTCCTTGAGTGGCATTAACTAAAACTCTTTTGCTTTTTTGCAGTTTGACTAAGATGCATTTTGTCTACTATTTTAATTTACTGAAATTAAATTATACATATGTATTATTAGATTGATCCCAATCCCAATATTTGTAGTATTAGAGAGTCACAACCCTGTTCCTGAAGGCACCTCAACTTTACACATTTTGGATGAATCTCTCTTATCAAACACACTTGATTCAACTCATCAGGTCATTAGTAGAGCACTCTATGATGTTAGCTCAGTGTGTCACATAAGAAACACCTCAAAATATACAGTAACATGGTAGAGAAACAAAGGCCTACTGTATACAATAAAGTCAATAAAACAAAGACACTGAAAAATACTCACTTAACCTTTCTAGATGCTTTGATCACTGGCAGCAGCCTCAGGAGACATTCTTCTGATTGATCATATTTACTCAGTTTAAACTCCTCCAGCTCTTTTTCTGAGTTCAACAGCACAAACACCAGAGCCGACCACTGAGCAGCAGACAGTTTGACTCCAGAGAGACAATTCTCATCTGTTCTGCTCAGGTATGTTTGGACTTCCTGCTCTAGTGAACGATCATTCAGTTCATTCAGACAGTGGAACAGGTTGATGGATTTCTCTGGAGAGTGATTCTCCCTGATCTTCTGTTTAATGTATTCAGCTGTTTCCTGACTGATATCAGAGCTGCTTACTGTCTTTCTCAGGAGGCCTTGTAAGAGAGTCTGATTAGACTCTAGTGAGAGACCGAGAAGAAACCGGAGGAAAAGATCCCAGTGTCCGTTCTCACTCTGTAAGGCCTTGTCCACTTCTCCCTTCAGTAAACTGATCAAGAGCATATGATCTGAACCACGTGACCTGAACTCATTCATCAGTCCTGTGTTTTGTTCAGAAAAGGACAGCAGCTTGAATAAAGCAGCAAGAAACTCCTGAATACTCAGATGAACAAAGCTGTACACCTTCCCCAGCTGCAGTCCAAACTCCTGTCTGAAGATCTGGGTACAAACTCCTGAGTACACTGACACTTCTGTGACATAAATGCCGCTCTCTTTCAGGTCCTCCTCATAGAAGATCAGGTTCCCTTTTTCCAGCTGTTCAAAAGCCAGTTTTCCTAGAGACAGAATAGTCTTTCTAGCCTGATCAGGATCGATTTCATATTTCCCATCATACTTCTGTGTCTTCAGTTTGGTCTGAAAGACCAGGAAGTGTGTGAACATTTGTGTGAGAGTCTTGGGAATCTCTGCACTCTCTGCTTTACCCATCATCCTCTCTAGAACAGTGGCTGAAATCCAGCAGAAGACTGGTATGTGACACATGATGAACAGACTTCTTGATGATCGGATGTGTGTGACGACTCTATCAGCTAGACTCTGATCGTTTATTCTCTTCCTGAAATATTCGTCCTTCTGAGGGTCGTTGAATCCTCGTACCTCTGTGACCTGGTCGACACACTCAGGAGGGATCTGATTGGCTGCTGCTGGTCGAGAGGTGATCCAGAGGAGAGCAGAAGGAAGTAGATTCCCCTTGATGAGGTTGGTCAGCAGCACATCCACTGAGGCTGATTCTGTTACATCAGACAAGCTCCGATTGTTTTGGAAATCTAGACGTAGTCGACACTCATCCAGACCATCAAATATGAACATGACTTTGTAATCATCATAATCTGCTGACTTAAATTCTTTGGTTTCTGTGTGAAGGTGATTTAGAAGATCAACAAGGCTGAGTTTTTTCTGTATCAAATTCAGCTCCCTGAAAGGAAGTGGAAATATGAAATGAACGTCCTGATTGGCTATTCCTTCAGCCCAGTCCAGGATGAACTTCTGCACAGAGACTGTTTTTCCAATTCCAGCGACTCCTTTAGTCAGCACAGTCCTGATGGGTTTGTCTTGTCCAGGTGAGGGTTTAAATATGTCATTGCAGTTGATTGGTGTTTCCTGTGTCTCTGGTCTCCTGGACACTGTCTCAATCTGTCTCACCTCATGTTCATTATTGATCTCTCCACTCCCTCCCTCTGTGATGTAGAGCTCTGTGTAGATCTCATTCAGACGTGTTGAGTCTCCATGATTGGACATTCCTTCACTGATTCTCTGATATTTGTCCTGTAGTCTGGATTTGAGCTTTTGTTGATACACAGGCATCAGTTCTGAGGAAAGGAAATAATTTTAATAGTCAGTATTTTAGAAATTTATTTATAGGTTTGATAGATATTAGAATGTGTCATGACATTCAGCAACATTACTAACTGAAGACAGAAGGTTCATAATAAAAACACAGACTATAATCTGCTGATCCAGATCTCTTACTGGTCTGTAGTGTGTTAGCGAGGTCTGTCTGGTTCATCTTCCTCAGGATGATCAGTGTGATCTTCAGAAGCCCCTCTCTGACTCTGTTATGACCCTCATCATCATAAAGGTTTCCTTCAGTGCATTCTGGGTAATCTGGACTCAGTAGTCTCTTAAAGCTTTTTAACTCAGAAATTATTTTGTGCTCAATCTCCTGAAATCATAGTGAACATTCAAACAATACAGAGAAGATGAACCAAAGAATCAATACACTAGAGTCAAGAGTGATTTTTTGTAGTTTAGTCAAAGGCATGAATACTAACAAACATCACTGAATTATATCACAATTATATAATAACTTTGACTGTATGCTCAAACATCAGCGTCTACAGATACTGAGGTTAAAAGACGAAGTTTGACTGGATTGTCTGTTTGCTAGATTGATGTTCATCTTTGTGCAGCAGTCAGGTTACATATGGATTCATCTTTTCTACTTTAGTGGTCATTGATCTGCTTTATAGTGGCCTACAAATTATCTTATGTGTGTAGGAAAGTAAATATGACTGTTACAGAGAGGATTTTACAAATTTCTTCATTTCTTAATATTATTACCCAGAGGGTTATTGTGTTGGGACACACACACACAAAACCAACCTTGAAAACTGAGTCTAAGTTCTTCTTTGCTGTATATGATTCTGATCCTTCATGTTTTTGACTGTAGTTAAACAAACATTGAATATTTTTGTAAATTTGTCTTAATACACATTGGTAAATTAATATGATATGTATATATATATATAGAGAGAGAGAGAGAGAGAGAGATTATTAAAATAATATTTTAAAATGGTTGTTGTTCATAAAAAGTGTTGGTAATAAAATTGGTTGGTTGTATAAAAAATTTTATATTGTAAACTAAACATCACCTCAGATCAGCAGATGATTCTCCCAAATTGAAACTAATTGGATGAGGCATTGACCGGTCACTCTTCATGGACACACAGCTGGGTTCAGGAGATTCATTCTGCAACAGACTAAAATATAACAGCAGTAAAAACTGTTTCTGAAAATCTCACACTGCTCTGACAGAAACACCTTTTACTGTTTCAATCTCTCTTAAATGTTCGTCTTTCACTTGAGGAGTCTTTTGTGAATTGAGAGTTAAAAGATGAAAGTTTTCTTTGTCTATAAATAAAAGGAATCTGCCACATGTGCCCTTTTCATTCAAGCATTATAGAATAAAAATACTAATACACACATATAGATGAAGACAGAAACATCCAGCAGTAACAGGGACACTCGATGACAATGTCTATAATACACTACACCTACAGTATATATGACACTCATAATATCTCATATGGACTCAACAGAAGAGTCTTCATCTCTACAGAGATCTGAAAGATCCATCAGTTGGTTTTTTCCTCACAGACACATTGATGTGTTCAGGTGAATCTGATTCAAAACGCTGAATAAGACTGTAAATGATAATGTTATTGTAGTAAACATTTATTGTTTCTGAGCATAAAAAAATGTAAAACATTTCAAGTTCTCTCACCTCTTGACTGTCTTTATCTTTGTTTCATGTTCTTCAGAGAGATTCATTCTGGAGGTCATGGTTTCATCTAAAAACAGATACAGATGTTGATCCACAGAGTGAGTTATGAATCATCTCAGTATTTAATTTTCTCAAATCCACCTCTGTCTCATCAGTCAGTCCACAGTACTGACCTGCACACATGAAAAACAATTTCATCCTGACATTATTTACACACAATCAAATTATTCACAAACAGCATAACAAATTCAGACAAGCACTGTGTTAAAAAAAAAAAAGTACAGGTGCAATCTATGATTGCAGTAAATTTAGTTTTACATTTGACATTCATTAGACATTTGGTTTCATACCAATTAAAGTCTTTGTGTCTGTTATGTTTTGAGCCCAAACAAACTTAGATAGACATAAATATATGCCCTTTACGCTACACAAGGCTTAATTTCAGGAAAAAACAAAATACATATATATAAATTAACCATATAAATTAATTAAACAATTTAACTACATGACATAATACTATAAAACCAATACTAAAATGTTCAGAAAAACATCCCTGTTATTGCACAATGCCTTGTTTTGGAATTAGCCTTTTATGTGTTTTATAATAATTTTACAACTTTTAATGTGTGCAATAATATAAATCCATTAAACGACAACACCATTTAAGCTAAAGGTATCAAACCAACTTTAAAATATTCAGAATATTATTGCATATAATGCACAAGGCTTGTCTTTTCTGATTATGCTTTTGTTATTTTTATATATACATATATTATTTTATATTTTTATATTTATATAAAATATATACAAAATATTTTACAGACTTAAATTCATTAAACTGTGACACCATTTGAGATAAAGGAATCAAAGGAAATGTGAAAATCTGTAAATACATTTTTATACAGTACTGAACCTGTTTAAATCCACTAAATTTGAACACCATTTGAGCTAAAGATACCTCTTTGTTACAAAATGTGTCAATGAAAGTAAATACTTTTATATATATATAATATATAAATACTTTTTTCCATTTAATTTAATTCAGTTCAAGTTTATTTGTATAGCGCTTTTCATGATACAAATCACAGCAAAACAGCGCTACAGAAAATTAAAGTTTCTACAGTATATCTAGTAGTGGCTTACTAGTGCTGACTATGTCAAGTTGATGTACATATGGCAGAGATGAACGGTAAAAATCAGTTAATTACTTAATCAGACAGTGAACACCATTGACAGTAATGAATTATATGTTGCAATCAACTTATAGCAAAATTCAGTAGTGCTGTATGTTGTTTCTGAGTTTGCATCATCTGAGGTCCTCTGAGGGGTTCTGGTTCTCTTCTTAGGTGTTCTGGATCCAGACTGAAGCTTGTGTAATTCCTAGTTACCACGGGATGTCAATCCCATGGCAGAAACCAACCTGATCTCACAGAATTCTGTGTAAAGACCACGGACCCTTAACTCAGAATCCGTGGTGGCGTCACGGAATCGCAGACAATTCCGTGATGGGCTTACGGAAGTGATGCTAATGTAAGACAATGACAGGCATCAGCCACGGCCCACGCACAGACAACCGGGTTCAAATATAACTGCATCTGAGTCACTCTTTTCACGTGATCCACACACAGCTCATTCACTTCACAGACAATGGCAAATTCCTAGTTAGCTAAAATAGAATTACGTCATTAATTCGCTATTCATTTGCATAATCTTCATGATTACAATGATATGCGATAGTTGCAAGAAGGCCTTAATTCAGAGAAACGAGGATCATTGCTCAAATCACCTTTAAAAAATAACTATGCCGTAGCAAGATTTCTTGTCGCCCAGTATTAATATCAATGCAAGTGGGATTTTTTCGCCATGCAGATTATTTCATGCCGCTAATCTAAAATTTCCTTGTCAGACCAGATTTATGCATTTAAAGTGGAGATTTCTTCACCCAAAAATCAGATGGATTTATTCATTTATGTGGGCTGCTAATCTGAAATTTCTTCGTCAGAGAAGACTTGCACATTTAAAGCTAAAAGTGGGGATTTCTTCGCCCAAATTTAGATGAATTAATTCTGGTACCATTTATATGGGCTGCTAATCTGAGATTTCTTCGTCAGAGAAGGCTTATGCTCTACAAACAACAGAAATTAGGATTTCTTCGCTAATATCAGGTTAGTTTCTTATTGTACGATTTAAAGATGTGTTATAGCATTGAAGGTTCTACTGCTCGTGGTAGGGCACATTCAAGCTATAGTCGATCTGACTTTATCAGAAGCTGCATGTGTAAGACGTTAATAAAATTTATGAGACAAACACACAAGTTTGATATTGAATCTGCTTGCAAATAATGTTTAAACGACTGCCCGTATTCTCCACCATACTGTTGTGAATTTAGCTCAAAAGGGAAATGTATATAAATAACGGGAGTGTAGGTCTCTACGTCATCTCTTGGCTACATGAAACAAACCGTCATGCTAATGTAAAGGTAAAGACAATCAGAGTAATAGTAACGAACGCACATGTGCCTAATGTCTTACATTAGGCATGCATAAGTCCACTATTGATTCACCACCAGTTCTCATCAATTTGCGTATAAATAACACGACTTTACACTTTCCAATTGCATGTAATACATACGCCAAAATCCAATTTTGCGTGCATATGATACACCAATCCTTCCCATTAACTTCTGTGGAGAGCAGATGCTACAAACACCACGCAGCATCTTCTACGGCAGTGACGTCACCAGCGCGACTGGGTTTGCCCAGTTCACCTGATGCTGTACACCTTCAAACAGGTAAGTAAGGAATAATCTTTTCTTTTCTAATGAGATCATTGTTTTAATTATTTTGGTGCTTCTGCGTCTCCTTACATATATGGAAGCGTATGCATTCAAGTTAGTTATTAGAACAGTCGGCTGCTGCATTAGCACAAATATAAATATTAGCCTTACATTGACATTAGCCTAAGCTAACTTATAATTGTTGCAGGTTTGAAACAGATAAATAAATAAAACCGTTTTAATCATGTTCACGTGGCTGATGACAGCTCTACAAGTCAACCAACCAGTATCACGTGATAAGCGTGATCATGTAAAAGTCCGCACATTTACCATATTTTTACCATAGGAACTGTTGCCTGACCATATTATGTGTAGCCAATGCACAGTAACCACAACGCTTACCATGGTTTTACCACTGTAACTGTAGTTTTACTGTTGTATTTGTAGTTAAAGCACAATAACCACAATGCTTACCATGGTTTTTTCTCAGTATCAATACGTTTACTGTGGTATTTGTAGTCAAAGCACAATAACCACAATGCTTACCATGGTTTTATCTCAGAAACCATAGTTTTACTGTGCTATTTGTAGTTAAAGCACAATCACCCCAATGCTTACCATAGTTTTACCTCAGTATCAATACATACATATATATATATATATATAATAATATTATTATTATTTATTTATTTATTTTATTTTTTTAAAGTAATTGTAATTTAATATTTTTTTCTTTTTTGCAATCACGTCAGATCACTTACTCCAGCAGCTCTTTAAAGAAAACATCTCTTGTAAATGCCATCACTTGTTCCTATTTTTCTGAACTCTAATCCATAATTAATTTACACATAGTTTTGCTCTCTCTTTCTGTGGTCCATCATGACATTTTTATAATCTCATAATTTTGACCAATTCTGTCAGAAAGTTTCTAGAATTAACAGGGAATTGAACTCGACACTCCCAGTGCTGATCTTGAAGAAGCTGCCAAGGAGACTGAACAAGTCCTTCAATGATTCAACCTTTCACAGTAACGTTGAAGACATTTAGCTATAACTGTTTTGCTTAGATGCATTCATCCTTATTTTATCTGTTAATAATAACTTTCCTTACAGTCGTTCCTCTTAAATATTTTGGTCACAATTGTTTTTTTTTAGCACATTGTCTCAACATGTACATATTTCTCTTTGTTTCAGCTAAAGGGGAAAAACAAAGGAGGCCAGTCATGGGATCTGAATTGGGCCATATTATGCATTTACGGTAAAGACCAAAAGCAAAGGCAAACATTTCTAAAGGTATGTCAGTGTCAGTCTGAGCATCTTGACTGAACCGTACTGCAGTTACATTTTGCACAGCTTGCTCCACGGCCCCATCAGAAAGAACAACCAACAAAGTGTCATGTCAAAGTCATTCATACAATTAACAGCAAATCAGCAAATTTATATAATATTGTACAAGTGTACTTATACAAAATTCTACGACTTTCACTCTTACTTTTGTCATTGGCCATTGCCTGAACTCTCATGCTAATTTTGCCCATTGTAAGTAGTCTTTCTCACCACTTGATCACCCTTTCAGGATATGGGTGGAACATTAAAGGGGTCATCGGATGCTAAGTTCACTTTTTCATGTTGTTTGAACATTAATGTGTGTTGGCAGTGTATGTACAAATCTACCCTATAATGATAAAAATCCATGCAGTGGTTTTTAATTAATCTGTAAAAATAATATTCCCTTTTTTAAAATTGAGTGGTTCTCAGATCCCTGTCGGTGTGGCGTCACACCCACAGATGCTGCTCCCACCATAGTTGATTGACATGAGCTCTCACCGCAGACCAGCTGTAACAGTCAAGTAACTTTCCATGTTTCGATGCCGGAGCAGGGATGTAAGTTAGACAATAATTTCCCTATAACGTGGTAGTTAGTAAGTTTAGCGGCTAAATGCGGCTAATGTGAACAACACCGTCTTTCCACAGAGAGAAGAGAGGGGCGGGGTGAGCAGAGCTCATTAACATTTAAAGGAACAACCCCTTAGAATGAGATGATTTTTGCAGATTTTCACAAGGTAAAAAGGGTGTTGTTTTACAAAACCATTGAGAATTTTTAATCAAGGTATATTAGAGACTTTTCATTAAGACCCTAAAGAATCATATCAACTTGTGGAAAATATGCATCCGATGACCCCTTTAAAACCGATCACCAAAAACAAGTTTATCTGTACCATAACACAGACTGTAACACTCTTACAGGTCATCTTATTGCCCTAGAATTCACTACTTTTAATACTTTGTGGAGAAGGCCATGTTTTAAGATGTCCTGAGTTATGACCATGTGAACACAAGATGAAATTCACACTACAAAAAACCTAAGAAAATTGTACGACTTTATCAATCAGCGTGTACAGTATGTACTGATGAATAAAGCCAAACAGTCCTTCTTAGGAGGTTTTGTGTAATACAAAGGTCATCTTGTGTTCACATGGTCATAACTCAAGAAATAATATGAATTTTGACACTGAGCACTGCGTGGATAAAAATAATTTTCGGTCTTTTGTTCACAAGACAAAGCAATCAAAATCATATTTAGTGACTATACAGTCCTGGGTAAAGTATTTGGAGCACACCTCAAATTCTCAAATGATAAAATCACTTAGCTAACATGATTTTGAGAGAAGTCGTCTTTTACATTTTGAATTCCTTATTTGTTCAAACCCAAAGCTTAGGAATGTATTTGTTTTATACTTGATAACATTATTTTTCTTACCTGAAAATGGTGTCTGTAAGGCTGGATTTATTTCCTTGTAAGATGGACTTTGGACTTCACATGATCAGACTTCATGCAATAAAGCAATAAATATCCTAAGGCTCTTCTCTGCTCACACCCCACTTATGATCCAGTGGTCCATGACTCATTCAGGACGTGGTCTGCAATAGTTCTGCTATAGTAAACGTCCTATGAATTCCCCTCATTTCGTGAAATTGGTCGGGGCATAAAACAAAACAAAAAAAAAATAAATATACATACATGCTCATACATATAAATATGTAAACATACCTCACATATACCTATCCATTTTTCAATAAAAACCATAGCCTGTCATGGGCATGAGAACATTTTTTGACCATCCTTTGCTTCAGTTCTCAGTTTATAAGGGTACAGAGGTGTGAAGCTCACCTTGAGTGAAACCGTGTGAACCATTTCCTTACATTACATACTTGGAAACTTCACTTCAGCTGTGTACTGTAGATCTGGCGAAATCCAGGAAAATAATATTGATATTGTTGTTTTTCCCATTTTTAATAAATTTGCAAAGATTTCATACAAACTTCTTTCACGTTGTCATTATGGGGTATTGTTGAATTTGGAGGAAAATAATGATTTTAATCCATTTTGGAATTAGGCCTTAATATAACAAAATGTGGAAAAAGTGAAGCACTTTGAATCCTTTCCACATGTACTAATGAATGTATACATTGTTTTGGATAATGCTATTGTTATTTACCTGTTTTAAAGTTATGTTATTTTGCTTGTGTTTAAGTTAACCCTCAAGCATCCTTCAGAACAAATTTGGGCAATTTTCTTTTAGTTTCCTTAATCTGAGCAGTACAAGACTTGACTACATTTCCTAAGTTTTACCCTGAACACACACACACACACACACACACACACACAAATGTAATCGTCTGCCTGATGAAAAAGTATTTAAAACAGTTTCATATTTTAGAAAATGTAGTTAATATTTGCATTATTATTGATTGATCTCATCCACCTGTGACCCACCCAATACATTTTTTTTATTACCCGACCCACCCAACTCATGGACTATCCGCAGCACCTGTGGAAATAACCACCTTCTGTGCATCAGTAATGCACACATTCACTGATTTACTTCTCACAAGTGATGATGTGAAATAATCAGACACAATATCATAAGTATTTGATAAGGAAGCCTTTCCACATGGAGTTTGCGTGTTTTTATTAACGTATATTTGAAAAAACGTTCGTCAAGAATTTGTCAAACTCCAAGTCATGTGGTGCGACCAACATTAAGCATAAGACGACAAAGATGAAGAAGAAAACTGCAAAAGCAGCTGTTTGAGCTGTAAATAATAAGATATCTGTTATTCATGGTGATTCCCCAGCCGGAGACTCTGCACTTGGTGTCAGGAGGAGCACAGCGTTTGGGCAGGTCCAAAGGCTTCACATACTCATTGAGAGTCACAGGTTTGCTTAGCTTGATCAGCAAGTTAGTTAATTATTTACCCACAAACCTCAATGTTAATTTCCCTCATGTGAGGAACTTTTATTGCGTTTCAGTGTGCCACCTCAGTTCCTAGAGAATCTATCTAATCAACTGCACACAATGCATTGACTGTCTGTTGTCATCATCTGACTTTGTTAAGAATTAAAGCTGGCACTGAGGTGGGTCCCACCAAGTGGCAAGTGCAATCCCATATGGAATCCATGTGGGCAACTGGAATGGGGCCATTGTGGAACCCCACAATCAACCACATGGCCCCACAATCAAATGTTAGCTGGGTGAAAAGTAGTGCATTTATTATCTGACAGAAATGCAGGGATACCTGTATTTTTGTCCATGACCAAACCAGTCATGTTAAACACACACACACACACACACACACACACACACGCACATTACAAAGTGCATTTTGTCCTTTTCTTTTTCTTTCTTTTTTTTTAATGTTTTTTCCCCTGTGTATATTTGACTCTTCTTCTATCCCACAGAGGGACCAAGGCATATGCCTTTATTTTTATAACTACTACAGATAATACGTCCTAACAGACAACCTATAAAATCCAGCTGGCTTAATGTGTCAAATTTGACCAAAATGCATTTCCAAGCAGTAGAGAAAGCAGTGGTGTGGTATTCTCAATTGTGAGCTGTGGCTCAGCAGTAGTATGGTTATGGTTATGGTCAAGCAAGCAGTTTGTTTCCATGGAACAAGTTAAACCTGGTTCAACTTTTGGTTGGTGATAAACATCACTTGTCGTCCTTGCAGGTCTGCTCACTACTGAAGTCTTCAAAGTTGTGTGTATTTTGTTCCTACTCTAAGAAATATGTGAAATATGTTTTTGATGTTCACAGATTGCTCTTACCACACTCGTCTAGAGGTTTTCCCCATCAGGAGTGTAGTAGGAGAAAGAGTGAGAAAGGTTAGACAGCCATAACACATATTGTAGACAGTATGCAGTGCAATATATGATTTAGAAACTTTCTTGTGTGTTGGCAATACATACAATACATACCATAACTGTTAGGTAGATACTTTTTTGTGTTAAGTCTTTTTGAATTACAGATTAGGAAGGAGCTTGTACTGAAAAATTGATGATCACATGCTGTAAATACCAACATTGACCCATTGTATACTGTATCAGTGGAACTCAGTGCCTACAACCAAACATAATATTGTTATGCTAAGAATGAAATGAGAGTGTGTATGTGTGTGTTTTAAGCTATTCTTTTTTTAAGTCTTTATTTTCTTGATAGGGAAAAGCAGAAATATTGGTTGACTGGGAGCCCTTTCCAATATGGTACGTATTCTTCTGTTTTCCCGCTTTATCGGTTAATACAGGCATTATTAATTTACTTTATATTTGTTATTCTTTTTTTTTTTTACAATAATTTCTTATTAATCTGCTTTGTCACAAATGGTGGTGGTCCTTCATAGATGGAAAATGACACTGTTGTGCTTCTAAAAGGCATGCTCTATAATGATGTGTGCTTCACAATTGTTAAATGTTTATTTATTGGAAACACCCAGTAAATAAAATAAATAAATAAATTCCCTTCTGTTTTTAGTGGCAAGTAGTGGGCCCATTCCTGGCAGCCAAAGGATTCTCTTCAGATTAATGAGAAGAAATAAAACAGTTGTCATTTCAGGCAAATCGATGCAACAAAAATCTTCAGATCTTCCACCTCATTCACCTCCAGTCCTCATCGTATTCAGCTCGCAGGGGTCCTTCTGCTGTGCTCAATAGGAGCTGAGCTCCACATTCATTCAGATCTCAGCATTGCTATTCACCCCTTCACCACCACCAGTGTCTAGACTCCATGGGAATATTCCTTTTCATATCATGCATTTCTCTTCTACTTTTCAAATACGGGCATCTCCATGTGGTCTATTTGCCAGACTATCTAGTGTTAACTTATGCACCTTGCCAAAATTTGTTTGATCGCTTTTTAAGCCTGTAGTCAAAAATTAAGCAATAAATAAGCATTTGGTGTATTTTCACTTGTATTTTTGAGAAAGACCACAAAAACACTATAACACCTATACATATTAATAACAATAAAAAATGACAGTGATACGGTTGAGCAAAAAAGTAGAAAAAAGAAACGACCAACACTGAACATAGTTATTTGAGGTATTTGTTTAACTTTACATCACGTAGATTTACTAGTTGTTTTAAGTGGATTATTTTAAAATGACAGTTTGGAGTGGCATATAAATTAATTATAAAGATAATTATCTGGATCATGGTTATAGCTACTAGAATTGATTTAACAGTTTTTGTCACTAGAGAGCTATTGATATATTGTGAAGGTCTGGGGAGCAGGCTACACACATTTTAAAAGTCTTTATTATTTGGGTATTGTTTGGCTTACTTATTGTTCCTAATGCTTACATATTTATAAGTGCAGGGGCAATTTATTATTTTTTTGAGTGGGCTAAACAAACATATTCAGGCCATAATTACAAAAAAATAAATTGAAATAATTTCTGCAGTAACTACCCCAGATGAACTGATATCCTGACGATTTTTCACCCAGATCATCTTAATAATATGTTTTGGCTGTAGGAGACTGTTGATGTATTTAGTAAAGATATGTTTTATAACCCCATTCCTACCCTGGAACCTGAAAGAACTACAAATATGGTGGCTGATTTGTTCACTCCGTAGGAAGTTCTATCATGCGTCTCTAGTGGGAATTGTAGTTTATAAATACAATGGAGATGGTCCTTACTTGGTTGTTCTACAACAACAGTTAAATATCCCCGATGAAGTGACATCCTCACGATTTTTTTCATCTTGATCATCTAAAAGCATTATAATATATGTTTCAGCTGTAGGAGATTGTCTACCTGTATAATAAAGATGCATTTTATAACCCTAATTCTAACCCTACTCTGGAAACTGGAAGAACTTCAAATATGGACGCTGATTTATATGCTTAGTAATAAGTTCAATGATGCATCTCTACTGGGAATTGTAATTTTTTAATACATTGGTATATTCCCCATAATTAGAGAGCTTTTAGGGGGTGGGAAAGACACTGGTGTTATCAGATTTTAAAAGTATAATTGTTAAATGGGGAAATGCTTTTTGGCTATTTTTGACAGCACCCCCAGTTGGTGCCCAATAGTGACTATGCTCATATGATAGCTGGGGCCCAGAGCTCACTATAACAGTTGGTGCCATATCTGTAGACCTTCTTGTTGCTGGATTATAAACCTTCAAACATGGTCCGAGGTTGAGGTTCAAAGGTCAGAATTTAGAAAGCAGGAGCCATGTAGAATCTTCATACTGACATATCTTACACCCCGGGTTGGGACCTTTCCAATTATGTATTTGGTTTAGCTCTACAACAAAGTTTTAATGATCTCATTTCATTTACACAAGCCGTCCCAGACCTGGTTTCAGAGAGCACTTGGAAGTCCCAGTATGTAAAAATAAGTCTTTTGTTTGTTTATTTGTTTGTTCTTCCATTTAATGTCGAAATAGTGGCCAAAATGGGTCACCTTCAGAGTTTATACAATGACAGAAGTTTTATTATAGAGTTTTATCAGCCAATGTATTTGGTTTAGTCCTATGATAATGTTTTATTGGACATGACTTTGCCCAGGCATACCTTCACAGAACCCTTTGTCAGATTACTCAGGGTAAAACTTTTAACCTTATTTTCATGATGGTATGAGGGATCTATGTGTTCAGCCTCAACCCAAGTACTTCAGGTCTTCCCACACCCCTGTAGTAATGCACTTTTAAATCAAAAAGGTGATTAATTTTGCTCACTATTTCTGCTCGTGAGTTTATAGTTCATTTAGCCACTAGTTGATTAAAAGGATAAACCCCTAGAGATGACTGTGTATTTTTTCATGGGGGTCCTTAAAATATGCAGAAACAACTGTAGATAAAGCAAAACAGACAAATTACAAATACACTCGCATACACAGACAGAAACTCTCTCAGGTCTAGCCACTCCTTACCACATTAACTTGTTCCCCTAAAAATACCAATAGAACACTAATAAATACTAATAAAAAGCTTTGCAAGCATTAACATGCATATACACCTTACTACACACATTACTCAAGTTTAATTACACGCAAGACCAGGTCGTATGAAAATAAGCAAAAAGACATGCCATAAAGTTATGAATTAATAAGTCAGTGTGATGTCAAATGAAACATGTTTCCACACATAAATATGCTTAATTTATATCTCTTTTCTTTTTCCTCCAGCTATTACCTCGTATAAACCAATCACATTTTTATTTTTACAGTGTAAGGAAAAGTCAAGTCACCTTCATTTATACATTGCTTTTAACAATAGTTTGTCTCAAAGCAGTTTTACAGTATTAAATAGGAAAACAGTGTGTCAGTAATGCAAAAGGACAACAGTAAACACTCAGTTTTCAATCATAGTCAGTTTATTGATTCAGTGATGTGATGTACAATCAAGTAGACGATAACACTGGTAATAAATTGAAAACAATGTGCTCATCTTTGGAAATACTTTATTTCTTTCCGTTCACAACAATACCAGTGAAAATACATCACGTTATGTGTATTCATATTGGTTAAACAAGGCTGTATTTAATAACACTGGACCATGTGGCTGGACCAAGTTATTCGTCAACTTATACACTATCTAATCCATTATTCAAGTACTTAATATAAGTGTAATGTACAATGTGCTTATAACAGAGTATCTGCAGATTTTCCAAATCAAATGTAAGACTTTTAAGAAGCTTTTTAAGACCTGCACAAATAAAATGGAAACCATAAGTTAATGAATAAGCAGGGCAGGGTGTCTCTGGTAACATTAATCTGTAAAATGACTGTAAAAAGCATGATTTAAAAAGTATAATTTGTCATATTTAAATTATTATCGTCAATAATTTATATTAATATAATAATAAAATATTTATCAATTTATTATTTCGATTCTTATAACACATTAGCATGAGCTGTCGATCTACCAATTCCCATTTACAACTGTGTGTTTGCGGAATAACAATATTTGTAGATTTTTTTTATTTGGTCTAAACTAAATCCAGACGGGTTTATTAAAAATGCAAATTAATTTTTCTATCAGCAGGCTTCCACACTAAGGGCATTACACAGAGCAGCACAGGACCTGACCTTGAAACATGTAGCAATTATTTATTCAATTAAAAAAAAAAATATATATATATATATATATAAAAGTAGGGCTGTCAAAGGATTAATCACAATTAATCACATACAAAATAAAAGTTTAAGTTTGGCTAATATGTGTGTGTGTACTGTGTGTAATTATTATGTATATATAAATACGCACAAACTAATGTATATATTTAAGAGAAATATGTTATTTATGCGTACATGCAAATAATCTTGATTAATCGTTTGACAGCGCTAAAAAAAAAGTTACATTGTTACGTGAAGCCATCATAAAAATCATTAAAATAATAATAATAATAATAATAATCATAATAATCATAATCATAATAAGAACTGACTTATGATCTTAACTTCAGCAGAACTAATTTAATTTTTTATCTGTGTAAGGACAAAACAGACAGTGACCATTTAAAATTATTTAAAAAATAACAATCTAAAAAAAATATGTTTTACTTCAGTAGTGCAGTAATATAAAGTTACACAAGAGTTATATCCTATTACACACTCATACCCCTATACTACCTCTACCCCCATACCCCATACCCCTACATCCTACAACACCCCTCTGGACAAAAAGGCACAGACCCTCTGCTGCTGATGCACTGCAGAATAACAATGTGGGGAAAATTAATGTAATGAAGAATTAACTTTTACATTTTAGCCTAAATGTGCTGATAGAAATAACAGCATGAAGTCAAAGTCATCTTCATGAATTTGTTTACCAGATTTCATGGCAATCTGCTCAATAGTCACTGTCAAAAGTTTAGCCTTGAGTTTTACACTATAGGAAAGGTCACAGGGTCACCGCAATCAATGGGAGTCTCTTCTTTTCCTTCCTTTTCTATACTAAGGTTTATGCATCTTCAAGAAACATTCATGTGCTTCATAAATTGCTTGGCAATCTACAGATACAGGCTTATTTTCAACAATATAGAAAGCATTCAGATTTTGATGTGGTTAATCAATCAGCGTAGTATCGGCAAATACACAGATACTGGGCAAGTCCATTTCCTTCAACACAGTCCTTTGTGCAGCTTCCATCTGGAGAAATACAGAAAACAATATGAACAAGGTGTGTAAAGCATGAATAAATACACAAATAAATTATGAAGAGTAACAGCAATGGGGATTTTCCATCAACACAGCTTTGATCTCTTGAAAAAGCATGGCTTGAATTAACATTGACTTTCACTACAGGCTCAAGCTGTTCCACTTCCATAATTTAGCCATGTCGAGTCAATTTAGCCTCTTTTTCCTCCGTCCAAAACTTCAACCGGCCGACAGTTTAGTGACTTGACCACGACTGCATCAGCCATCTTGAGTCGAGCTGAGACAGGCCAGTTGATGTTCCTGCAATGTTCCTAATCCAGGCTTTTCCTCAATCCACCTTGATGAAACATCCCCTGGTCTATTTTTGAGACCAAACAAACATACATATGAATAAATTAATTACCTAAATAGTGTTTTCTTCTTCATCCTCACTGGTGTCTGGACTACTGAGGCCACTTTGATCTTCTGCTTCAACATGTAGAAGGGCAGAGGCCTCAGGGCCTAAAGCAGTCTTGTACTGTTGGAGGACACTTGCAACCTTTCTGACACATCTGACAGTCTTCTTCTTAAGAGACAGCAAAGTCCCTCATTTCCCTTGTCTACATCTCAAAGAACAAAAGAGATACCATTAAGGACAAACGAAAAGCATTTTGTGCTGCAGCCAATTTCTAATAGCTTACATCTTTCTTCTTCATTACAGGTGTGCTAAAGTAACACCTTATGTAGCATTCAAGATGTTACATCAAGATTAATTTCAGCTTTCATGTAACAGCCACAGAACAAATCTCTTACGCAAATGTAGACTTGATACCATATTGAACAACTATAATCCCCTTTTTATTATGTGGAAGTCAAATGACCATGACAAACAGAACAATAACTGTTCTACTCCATCTGAGTTCTATGACCGAGACTGAAAGTTTTTTTTTTTAATTCATACTTTAAATGAACAGGGTTTTTATTCAACTTACCCTCCTCAGCTATCTTGTTCTTGAGAACCACTGCCAGGCTCTGCAACCATGTGCAGTGTTGTGCCATCCAGACTGGACTATTTTACATACATGTATTACATGTATTTTTTGGAGTAGGGTGCACACAGTAGCTTGAATATATCAACCTATTATATTCTGTAGTTATACCATTCTGACGGTAAAGGATTTGCTTCCGCTGCCTCACACTAAGGTAAAGCCCTTCAATTGACTGCTGAAGTCCTCTGTGTGTGGCGCCTCGACTGGCATTAGATGTATCTGGTGTCTCTGTAGAAATAATAGTGACAGCAAATTAACTGTTAAAACAACACAGAACCGTTTCAGTGTTTGAATTCGCATTTGTATTTAAAACTCGTTTTAATCCAACTTCACTGAACTTGGTATGTGCACTTCCTGCAGGGAAACTGAAATACCCAACATAAATGTGGCAGAACATCTGATGGTGACATGTAGTTTGCTATAATCCATAGATGATCAGCCTATTATCTTTAGCTGCTCTTTAATATAAAAACAATGTAAGCAGATCCACCCGTGCTGTTTAAAGAATATAATGAGGTTATGATGCTTAATCTAAAAAAATATGCAAGAATATTGCAAACAATCTGATTACCTGCTCTGGATATATATTTGGTTGTCAGGGCACAACGTGAGAGGTAGCTGTTCACTTGCTCGACCTCCTCACCGGCGGTTGTCCCTGCTCCTTCCTGGTTCCTACCGCTCCACTTAACCTATTAGTAAATGGTGGAGAAAATTCACTTCAATTACATGGGGAAGGAAATCATGGTCAGACTTATATAGTTAAAACTATAAAACTTACATTTCTCACTGCTTTATATATGGTTTCTACAAATCTAGACACCGCGTCTTCAGCCACAAAGAGCTCCTCAAAAAAAGCCAGGATCATCAGAGCTGAAGGAGGAAAAATGGGAAATCCATTGATTAAACATATAAAGTAACTAAATAAATCAATAAAAAGACTAGAAATAAATAAAAAGACCACCTTGTCTCTCTACGAAAGTGATACAGCTTTCTGTTTCCATCTGCAGAAACAGCCAACATTTCTGGCGTGCAGGCTGGGCAGGTGAAAGGAGCACCACAGCAGAGCTGCTCTTCCTCAAATGAAGCACATGAAAACTCCAAGAAGCTGCGCTGTAGTGCATCACCATTGATTTGTCCAGTCTGGAAGATACAGAATGAAATAGTATATGTGATGATGTCTGCTTCAGTGTTGGCCAGTAACTAGTTACTAATAACTTAGTTACTGTAATAATATTACTTTTTCAGTAACTAGTAGTGTAACTAATCACTAATATGATTTCAGAAACAACATTACAGTTACCATCCATAAAAAAAATGGTTAGTTACTTTTGATGCCTCAACACTGCTGATTTAAAATCCAACAAACAAATAATTCCTAGATTTATTTTCATAATTTTCACAACTCACAGATGCATGTGATGTCCCCAGTACAGCAGGCAAGCTTGAAATATGGAAAAGCTTATAATCATCAGATAGAAATATTGTGTTATATTGATTTTGTCAGGAAAATAAAGATGACCTGAGCACTGTTGTGGAAGTTGTGGCTTTACTTTTCTCTGGCATTACATCCCACACACATCCCTCTGATCAGCATGTGGTACATTATATTACTATAATTAAAAATCTTTTTGGAAAATTAAACGGTTTCTAACAAACATATGTGATTTGATAAAATACATAATGAAATATAATTCTAACAGCTGTGTTAATTGGACTAACTTTTTTTGGTTTGGTTTTTTGGTCTGTCTTTGTTTTGGCTAATGACAATACCATGTGCTATACCATAGGTTTTGATATGACTGCAATTGTAAGCACAATGCCACAGCACACTAGTATGAAAAACATCAAATCTACTATAGAAATCTAAATAGTGAATTGTTTTTACCAATGATGGTAATTAAAATGACTGGTTTGCCTGGTAAAATGGTGAAGTTGGTGCTTTCACAGGAGCAGTCTGGCACCTTCACAGTCGGCAAAATGCAAAAAAACTCACTAATTTAGATTATTTGTAACTGGCTGCAGACACACATGAACAGCAAAATGATGGCTTTTCGTGATTTCGTTAATTGTATTGGACTCCATAGTGGCTCAGTGTTTAGCACTTCCACCTTACAGCAAGAAGGTCCTAGATTTACTTTTCTCATAAATGTGGGGTGTCCAAGTTTTATACCCTAAAACACATGCATCCTAGCCTATATAGCAGGGCACTTTATTTCTCAGCAAGCCTAAGCTGGGTAATTAAAGTTTAACATTCATGAAAACCAACCTAATTCAATTCAATTCAATTCAATTCAAATTTATTTGTATAGCGCTTTTCACGATACATATCGTTGCAAAGCAGCTTTACACCAAATTGACATTTTTACAATATATGTAGTAGTAGCTTGATGTACATATGGCAGAGATGTGTGGTAAAGATCAATTAATGACGTAATCAAACAGACAAAAAAAAACACTATAAATTAGTAGCAGAATTCGGTAGTGCTGTATGTTTTCAGGGTTGGCATCATCTGAAGTCCTCTGTGGGGTTGGCATCATCCCTTCTTAAGTGTTCTGGATCCACAATGGAGCTTGCGAATTCCTAGTTACCATGGGATGTCAATCCCATGGCAAAAACAGAGAACAAATAGGAACATACTTAGCGTAGCAGCTGTTCAAACTAAGAAAGGAAGATTTGTTAAACCAGAGCTAAAAGATTAATAATGAACATTTGATCAGATATAACTGCAGGAAAAGTTTATGAGATGCATTATTTGAATGCTTGGCTAAAAAGATGTGTCTTTAATCTAGATTTAAACAGAGAGAGTGTGTCTGAACCCCGAACGTTATCAGGAAGGCTGTTCCAGAGTTTGGGTGCCAAATGTGAAAAAGCTCTACCTCCTTTAGTGGACTTTGCTATCCTAGGTACTACCAACAGTCCAGAGTTTTGTGACCTTAGGGAGCGTGATGGATTGTAGCGTGGTAGAAGACTAGTTAGGTACGCAGGAGCTAAACCGTTAAGTGCCTTATAGGTAAGAAGTACTATTTTGTAGCTGATGCGGAACCTAATAGGTAGCCAGTGCAGAGACTTTAAAATTGGGGTAATATGATCATATTTTCTTGACCTGGTAAGGACTCTAGCAGCTGCATTTTGGACTATCTGTAGCTTGTTTATTGAAGATGCAGGACAACCACCTAATAGTGCATTACAATAGTCCAGTCTAGAGGGCATGAATGCGTGAACTAGCTTTTCTGCATCAGAAACAGGTAACATGTTTCGCAGCTTGGCAATGTTTCTAAGATGGAAGAATGCTGTTTTTGTAACATGAGAAATATGATTTTCAAAAGACAAGTTGCTGTCTAATATAACACCCAGGCTTTTGACTGTAGTGGAAGTAACAGTACATCCGTCTAGTTGTAAATTGTAAGTCAAAAGATTCTGTGTATTGTTTTTTTGTCCAATAAGTAATATTTCTGTCTTATCTGAATTTAATAGCAGAAAATTATTGGTCATCCAATCTTTTACATTTTTAACACACTCTGTTAACTTCGATAATTCAGAAGTTTCATCTGGTCTTGTTGAGATATATAGTTGAGTATCATCAGCATAACAATGGAAACTAATCCCGTGCTTTCTAATAATATTACCAAGGGGCAGCATGTATATTGAAAATAGTAGAGGACCTAGAACAGATCCTTGTGGCACTCCATACTTTACTGGTGATAACTGAGATGACTCCCCTTTTAAATAAACAAAGTGATAGCGATCAGACAGGTAGGATCTAAACCAATTTAAAGCCTGCCCTTGGATACCTGCATAATTTTGTAGTCGATCTATTAGTATGTCATGATCTATAGTGTCGAACGCAGCACTAAGATCAAGTAAAACTAGCAATGAGATGCAGCCTTGGTCTGACACAAGAAGCAAGTCATTAGTGATTTTAACAAGTGCAGTTTCTGTGCTGTGATGGGGCCTGAAACCTGACTGAAATTCTTCATAGATATCATTTTTTTGCAAGAATGAGCACAGTTGAGCAGATATAACTTCTCTAAAATTTTAGACATAAATGGAAGATTAGAAATGGGTCTGTAATTTGCCAGTTCACTAGGGTCTAGTTGTGGTTTCTTAATAAGAGGCTTAATAACCGCCAGCTTGTATGGTTTAGGGACGTGACCTAAAGATAACGATGAGTTGATAATATTGAGAAGCGGTTCTTCTGCCACCTAATAACAGCAGGCTCATGGCAAAGCCAACACAATGGATGACCAACAGCCTCTTTTGCAATAAGGCATTTTAGGTGGTCTGGTCTTGCTTCTTTCCAGCGATCTGAGGCTTTCTGTTGCCGAAAAGACCATGATGATGCAGAGCTTCTTTGAGGCTCAGCAGAAGGATAAGATGACAAAATATCAGAGAGCCTCTCCATATTTTTTTCTGTAAAGAAAATATAAAATAAAGTCATAAGGGTCAATTTAGATGAGGACCAATTAAGAGTCAACTAATAAATATTTAGCAGAAACACATGATTCAGTTCCAAACTAGCCTAAATATTTAATAAATTGTGCTCTTAATCCATTTACTGCACTGTCAGTTTTGTCTAAGCAGTTTTTCCTTAATTACACATGGTTTTTTCACATTCATTTCTGTTTTTATTCAGCAGAGCTGTATACTCAATGAGTAGGTACTTAATTTCAATAAGTACTTACTTAACGAGCGCTAAAAGAGTAGGTACTCTACAACCAAATCTCGTTAAGTATGAATGTGATCCCAACATCAGACGCCATTTGCCGTTACCTTCTTCTTCTTCTTTAATAGCTGTTTTACCGACACCTACTGTACAGCTTATTCACTTACATTAATGAATCTATGTTAATGAATCTGCCTTGACGTTACCATGTGACCTGCGACGTTATATCAAGCGCAACAACTTAAAAGGTATGACTGACAGGTGCACTAACACCTGATTTCAGCAGAATCACATAACCACCTTGTATGATTTTGCAAGAAAAATGTTTGCACTATTCTCTTCCAAAAGGAGACGTCGGGCAGCTGCTCGAAGATCTCGTTTTTGGAGAAGACTGTTCATTTTACACTCGAAAAATGTAAGGATCAATACTTAAAAAATCAGATTAAAATAATTGCATTGCTAGCTTACCCCAATAATTACATAATAATGATGATAAATCCTGACCAATAGTAAATTATATTGGATATTTTCTTACTGAAAATTATATATTTCAGTAAAACAGAGAAAAACGTAATTTAATTGTATACAATTAACAATATATTGTTATATGATCTAACTATGCATGAATACTAAAGAAAATCAACAAATGTGAATACATGCAATAGTCAAAATTGTCATTTTAATGCATTAATTAAAGTATATTTTATTTACTGACAACAATAGGAAACATACACAAAAAATAATAAATGACAGAATAAAACTAACCATCACAATAAATTAACACAAGTCCACAACACATGAAACGATACTTTATTTAAACTTATTGTGCTATCACATATTTACAGGTGGTGAACCCCACATCCTACTGCCATTTTAATGCAGCTGTGCCGATTCTGCGGCTTTATTTGGATGAAGCATCTGACCACCGTGCCCACCTTCGCCTGTCTTTGCCGTCTGTCAGGTCCCTCATTGGTGCAGTCAGACTGGAATCTGACCATGGGTGGGAAAGGCACATCGAGGTGCTTGTGTTCCTTTACTGGCTGGCCCATGCAGCATCCTACATGGTAGTGTCACAGACCTTCGATATCCCCAAGACCTCTGTGCATGATATTGTGCACAGAGTGAGCAGAGCAGTCCTGGGAGTTTTAAGGAAGGTGATTTGCTTTCCAACCGGTGATGACCTGGAGGCAGTGGGAGCAGGATCTGCACAGTTGGCTAGGTCACCAGCTTTCAGCAGGGCAGTTGGTGCAATAGACGGCTGTCATATCCACATAAAACCTCCAGCAAATAACTCCCACTGTTACTACAACAGGAAGTTGTTTCATTCCATTCAACTCCAGGCCATCACTGATCACCGGGGGAAATTCCTTGACATCTTTGCGGGATATCCTGGGTCTGTGCACGATGCCAGGGTGCTGAGGAACAGCCCTGTGTACACAGGCAGCCTGTACCCACCACCGGGGAACTGCATCCTCAGGGATGGTGGCTATCCTTGTCTGAGTGCACCCATCTGCCTCATCACCCCATACAGAGTTTCAACAGCAAGCGCTCCCGTGCCCAGAACATCATTGAGAGAGCTTTCGGGATGATGAAGACGCGCTGGCGCTCTGTCTTCTTCAAGGCCTTAGAGATCAGCCCTGCCTTTGTGCCTGAGGTTGTTGCGTGCTGCGCTGTGCTTCATAATCTCACTCTTCTCAATGGGGACATTGTTGAGGCAGAGGATGAGGAAGACCATGATGACGGCCCCCCTAAACCCCACGACCCTCAGGCAAGAGTGGGAGATCACGTTCGGGACAATCTGGCTGCAGCTGTGTCTGCCCCTAACATTTGTGTGACTACCTCTAAAACATTTGAACCAATTAAAACATTTGAAATGTTGTATGGTCAGCACTCCATTTCTTGCCTAATTTCATTTCAGATGTTTACAATTATATGCTAATTTGTGGTGTAGCTTTATTACTTTTGTGGTATAGTGAGGTAAACCAATGAACTGGTAAACAGAAGGTTGCTGGTTTGATCTCTGCAGCCACCGCCACCAGTGTGTCCTTGAGCAAGGCTCTTTTCTCCAGGTTCCTCCAGAGGCACTGGGGGTCCCTGTAAAAAGAGCACTGCAAGTCAGTTTGGATAAAAGCATCTGTCAAATGCAGGAATCTAAATGATTTTATTTTTGAAAGCGTCTTGGGCACAAACTCTCTATAAAGCTTCTGTTTTATTTTCTTACTGTTTTCTAAAGCTGTTTATTTCTTCAAGGTACTACTATAATATAAATGCATACATACATTTCATACAGTTTTTATTTGGGGACTTAATGTTACTTCACCTAAAGATATAAATTCAGTCATTATTTACCTGCCTTTATGTTGTTCAAACCCTCTTTTTTATTATTCTGTTTTCTGTTCATACAATATTAGTCAATGGAGCCTGACTTTCAGGAGCTTCATGACATTATTTGATGATGCTTCTGAAAGTCCACTGACTGATATTCACCTCTTGTGTAAAGGGGGAAAATCACAAGGATCAAACAACAAAGTAAATACTGATTGAAATTAAATAGTTTGGTAAACTAACCCTTTAATGACTGTTACTTTTGTGTAGTTAACTTTGTGCAACCAGTCTTAAGTTCAACTTAGGTCATGGAGGGACATTGTTCTGCAGAGTTTTTCCTACCCTAATTACACACCTGTATAATGTAATCAAACCAACAGCCGCTTTGAAAATTACAAACAGGTTGGAACTAAACCCTACAGATGTGCATTTGAGGTTAAAAAGTATATAAATTGTAATAATAAAAAAAAGACTGATCGTTTTGCTAGATAAGACACTTCTTCCTCGGTTGGGATCATTTAGAGCCCTTTGAAGCTGCATTTAAACTACATTTTGTAAGTTCAAATTTGGGGGCACTGTAGATGTTCATTATATGGAGAGAAATCCTGAAATGTTTTCCTCAAATAAATGAGGTACTGCAAATACAGTAAAGGCTGCCTTTGTTCCTGAGAGACAGGCCTCGTGTTGTGGTTGACCACATCATGGATCACCATGTCCTACCGCCAGGAAGATGTCACAGTGCATGGGGTGGAGTTTTTAGCGTGAAGAGCCAGACTGCAGATTATCACAAAATATGTTTGGTTCCCACACAACAATGTCCTCCTGCACATGTGAAGACTGGCAGAGGAACCTGCTGCCTTGCAAACACTTCTGTGCTGTTTTCAGCATGGTACAGGTGTGGGGTTGGGAGCAATTAGGAGGGATATACAGGGATAACCCCCTGTTTACTTTGGATTTTGTTTTAGCAGTCTCACCTCTCCCAGAGTCAGCAGCCCTCTTTCCCAAGACAGCAACACCCGTCCCAGAGACGACACCAGCACCAGCAATCCTCCAAAAATCAACAGCAAGACACAGAAAAGGCAAACGTGTGGGAGTTTACTGCGTGACATTTCGGATCTTACCATCTGCAGGATGAGCCATTTCTGGACTCCTTGATTGTTCAACTGAATGACCTTTTGGAGGATGTGAGGCGTCATAACCCTCATGATGACACACTTCCTCTTTCTTACACACCTCCATCCAAAAAAATTTGCAAAAAAAAAAAATCCATCATTTGGAGATTAATTAAATCAACCTTGTTTCAAATTTATTGAAATAAAATTAGTGAATGTTGTTGTTATTACGGTTGGCACTGTGTTTGTGTATGTGCATGAGTGAATGATGTTGTTGTTGTTGTTGTTATGGTGGTTGGCATTGTGTCTGTCTGTGTGTGCATTTGTGTTTGAGCAAAAATAAAAAGGTTCTGTGCCTAAAAACATTTTTTTCCCCCTCCCCCTATTGTGTAGATACTGGTAATTGTAAGTCTAGTCTGCAATAACAGCATACACAGCTTACTTTACATTTGAAGACATTTATGTTGGGTAGTGGAAGGGTGTAATCCACGAGGCTTTGACATGAGTACTCTCATACAAACACAATTTAACAATTTTATTAAACGCCACAAAAATAATTATAAAACGGGTTGTTTCGATTATGGACACTGATTGAGACAGACATTAGTTTATGCCAAGAATCTCTTAAAACAGTTATTTTTTTATTTTACCTTTTTAATTCATTTTTTTTTCTTTTCTTTTTTTGTAAAGCTTTAGTTTTGTATTATTTATGTTTTTTTATATACATATATATATATAAATGGTGCTTTGCTTGTAATGTCACTTTTTTGTAAGTTTGATATTTTCTGCACTAATATTTTTTATATCATCAATATCATCAATTATTAATAAGAAAAAAAATTGTTTGCTACTTCTCGCTTTCACTATTCATTTAATTTTTTCCTGCACATTCAACGAGTTTTTGCACCACTTCCGGCCGGAGCTGTATCTCTTCTAGTCATAACCCTGTTATGGTGCAGTCCAGCGACATGACAAAGAAAGTTGATCCTGATTGGTCCTCTTGTGTGCATTCGAAGAGCTGATTGGTTCACAGATAAAACCTTATAGAACCAAGTTAGAGTTCGACTTTCTAGAATAGAACCTTTTTGTTTTCTAAATAAAAAGTCCTAAAATGTACAATAAATGTAAACTTAAAACAAACACAATGTTGTCACAGAATAAGAATATGTGACTCAATTTTGACAAAAATGTCAGATAGAACCTTATAATTCCAAGACGACAAAATACGCTGCCAGCATTTTACTTTTAATTTACAGGACAACTTTTATTACACTGTAATTCTCTATAGAGACAAAAATACAATAAAATGACAAAATATACAAAATGTATACAGAATAAACTGTATAAAAATATACAGTACTTTACTGGTACAAAAATACTTTATAGATTCCTGCAAATTTATAGTGAGAAGTTTTACAGTGTGCAATTATTAAGCCAAAATATATTGTAATTTCACACTAAATTTTTTTTTTACAGTGCAGTTAGTATGTCCATATCTACTTTTTTGTTTGTTTGATTATTTTTAAGACTAGAAAAACAAAATAGGCTAAATGAAAATTAATAAAAATCCTTCACATATAAACTGCTGGATCAGTATCTGCATTTGTCCAGGTGACAGTCTTGTTCAGGACGTGTCGTTTTGATTCACTTGTTTGGAGCTTGTGAAGTTTCCACTGTCAAATGCTGTAAAATACAGAGAAAGATAAAATACACTAAGATCTGCTTTAATAGAAGATAATAAATGACAGCATTTACTTAATTACTTACTATAGTTTCTTGTGTTTACAGTGTGGATCCTCCAGTAGAGCAGAGCACAGCTTCAATCCTCTCAGGTGTGAGTTTGATCTCAGAGCTGAAATCAGAGTAGCACAGCCTTCCTCTCCAATACCACAACCCTGCAGCCTGCAGAGAGTGAACAACATGAATGATCTCTGAGATTGTGTTTAATCTTTAGTGTGAGAGTGTGTTTGTGTGTGTGTTTGTATGAGCACTACTTTTTCTATACACCAGGATCAGCACAACAGAGATTTTAACTTGCCAGCAGCTAAAGCATTAATTTAAATACACTCGACCCACATGATTCCTGATTGTGATGCTGAACTAGTTTATAGTACAATACAGGTGATAATGATAAAATGAGTGTAACATTATAGTATAACTATGTCATATCTTTTACTTGTGCTTCTGCAAAGTTGGGATTGAGTTTAAATTTTATTGTAGCTCTGTGTTTAATCTGACTACAATTTTCAAGTGATCATTACATTGAGACTGAGTTTCTAATTAGTAACTAATCACAAATATCAGATATTATTAATTGAGATATTTAATTATTCTGATCATCCGCCTTATTCTTCCCATACAAATGAAAACTTTTTATTTTTCTTGATTCTGGGCTCATTCCCTTCCAGCTATTTTTAGCTGTACAAAACAGCTTGATTTGTTGCTTGACATTGCAAATTGGTGTGTCTTACCATATTATTTTAATGTATTATCCTAATTATGAACACACTGGTTTGTATTGCAAGCAGTTTTACCGTTTATTGCACATTGTAATTATTTGTACTATTTCCCTACAGCAGCTAATGAACTGGAAGTCTCACCCATATGTTTACATCTGTGATGAAGAATAAGGTGGATACTTTCAATTATTCATTCATCAGGGACCAGTTGTCACATTTGAGTCTAACGACGACTTGATTTCAGTCAAATGGAGCAGCATAACTAAATGCCCACTGACTTATATTAGAACAGAATTTAGTGATGATTAAAAGATAATAGTCTTGTGAGTGAAGCCCATAATTCTGTACACCTTTTTTTGAATGATATTCTGCTGTAAATACAAAGGAAGTTTAACCTAAAATGATTTTATATATAAATAAGTACCAATGTTTAAGTCTACAGGGTTAACAACAACCAACCAACCTGACAGTACAATAAACAATGATGAATAAGGGCTCTTGAATTTGTGATAAACCTTAACGCTCCATGATAAACCAAATCCAACGTCAGTAAACGATGTTTAGGTGCCTGAATATAAATGATATCACATTAATACAACACTGACAAAAATGTAGCTGCTACCAATCTCTTCCTTGCTTCAAAAGAAAGAAAAGATTTGACTCTTTAAAAAAAAAGTCCCAGTTTGAACTTAAATTAACTCACTAGGTATTGAATATGAGGCCCAAAAGAAAGAGAATAATCAGTTAAAAATCCCAGGTATTTATACTTAGATACTACTTCAACCTCCAAACCTTGAAGAGTAATTGATCATGAGTTTAAGAGTGCAGGCTTTCTTTTTGTGAACATCATACGTTTAGATTCTCCACATTTAAAACAAGTTTTAAATCATTCAGTGTTTGCTGAACTACATCAAAATCAAACTGAAGATGTATCAGAACCTTAACCAATGTTTATGCAGAGTAAATCACCATCATGAGCGTATAAATAAACTATAATGTACAAGATTAACACCATTATTATTAACATATAAAATAAATAATGGCCCAAGGACCGATCCCTGTGGTACGACCATATTTATTTATAGAAGTGAGCACCTCTATATACACTGAGATCTATCCAATAAGTAATTAAACTTCTGTACGTTAAAAAAAAAGGGTGTTTTAGTATATGTCTGCTTATTTTTACACAAAATAGAATGTGTTTCATTCATACTGGACGCTAGAGGGCGCACTCGTGCAGTAAATCCACATAGTAGCACTGATTACGTTCAGTTCCAGCTTCTCTAATGTGGATAAAAGCAGCGCTATTGCTGTGAGTCTGTGACTGGATAAAAAGATATAACGTTAAACGTTTTGAATGATGAAATGAAGGGACAATAAACACTCGTCTACAATAATATATGGTTTATCTGTGTTCTTCAAGCCATCTCGTGTATTTTCATAAGCCATTGCTAATCGACATGCATAGAATATGAGCATAGAATTTATGGTCTGCCTCATTCTGTGATAAGAATCCACATCAGATCACATAAGGAAGTGATTTCAAACACTCCACTGATGTTGAGAATTAAAAACAAGTTATAATGTTTTCATAACTTTTGTTTTTATAACTCTTCTTGGACAACAGGTTTAGAAAGGCTCATCACTGCATGTCATTAGAACAGAAGATGCTCTGCGTGTGTTGATTTTTCAAATATAAGCGGGGAAGTGTTTTCTCATTTCAGCACATGAAATCGCGGGCACATACAGCAAATTCAGAGAGAAATAAAACAAGAAAGATATTTAAATGCAAAACCAATTCACAAGCGAGTATTGAACCGTGGAGGTCGAACCGAACATCCCCAATGATCACTTATTTCATAATATTCATGTAAAAATGTTTCATGTGAGCAACAGTGTGTTTTGCCGCCGGTGAAAGAGGTTCACTGACCGCACCGTAATTACTTTTGGGTTATTTATTTTTTTTTTTTTTTTATGTTTTATTTTATTTCTGCTCTGAGAGTCACTTCATTTTACTGTTTCTTTTGCGGAAAACTATCATCATATAATATACCAACAGAAACGGGTCCAAAATCGCGTTTAAAATAATAAGGTTTCATTTTCAAAGCCTTCCTTATATGGTATTGGGCCATATATGGTATCATTTGAAAGCTTAAAGTCTCATCTTTACAAAGAATACCATCACTTTTGGTTTTATGATAGATAAAGTAGTAAAATTATGCATAGAACTTTGTTTGTCCCACACATACATTTCCGCCTAAAGATTAGGATGATTTTTTCCCAAGAATGTGTATTTTATATATTTTTCTCAAAACAGACAAGTCATATATCACATGAAAGCTCTCATTCTCAGGAATTTGGCTATGTAGATTATTTTATTGTGTGATAATCACAGTCCGAATGGTCCTCAATAGAACTGAGATGTCAAAACCGTTAGCTCTTATAATTTTTTTTATTTATCATATTTTTACACATACTACTGCTTCAGACAGCCACAAACCCTATATTATCTTTTAGATTAGGGTCTCTTCTTTCAAACGAGACCATTTTCATATTTCTGTGTGCTTCCGTTGGTAAGATATCCATCATTTAGTCGCTTTAGTCGCATTAGCGCACCAGGCTAACGGTACCACAAACACGCGCTACACAAATCATAGACGCACAAAGCAGCGCGTCTGATGTTTTACAGCTCTGAGCTGCTCAGACAGCTGCAACAGGTCAGATTACACGCCACTCACACGCCTGACCACGCACAGCGGTGAAATCTGACACCTCTGGGCTTTGCTCTGCGTCAGAAGAGAGGATGGAGAGGGAGAGCGTCCGGGTCACCGCTGAGCTGTTCTGAGCGTGGGAATTGTAGTTTTCTGACTGTTTTGAACGCGTTTTTGACGCTGGAACACAACGGCGCTGATACAGTCGCTCATTCAAACCAAAAGTGAAACTAAAATAGGATTCTGGGGGTAATGTGCTTTATAAAACCTGTTTTTGCAAAGGATACTCACAAGAACACATTTTTACTCCCTTTGGTTATAACTCAATAACTTTACTTTAGAAGCTCATATTTGAAAGATTCTGTTTTCTGGTGCATCCTGACACACAGGGAAATTAAACAAGATCAGTTGCAGAGAGCTGGAGCAAATAAAACCTGAATAACAGACTTTCAAACAAAAACTTCTGAAAAAAAAAATCAAAGGGTTTTCTTTCCAATGACACCAAGACCATGGAAATTACTTATGTAAACAAACAAACATTTAGGTCTCATTTCTGCTCCAATTACTACTTCTGTGTGCAAGAATTGGCCAAAAACTTTATATCAGCTCTTTAATTACTTAGATAAACACAACATACACATTTTCAAATTCTTTCCATTAATCTTGTCTTCTTTAAAAACTTAAACAACATTTCATATATTCTTATCTGCATTGATCCACATCCTAAAAGTGTTTTTAAAGATATACAACTATTTCCCAACAGTTCCAGTTCTTGGTTCATCTGATATCTCTCCCTCTCATACACTACACACATTAAAAGCACATGCTCAACCGTTTCTGGTTTTCCACATTTATCACATTTACCTGTTTCATGTACAAACTATTATTTAATGCTATATGTCCTATTCTCAGTCTAGATAAGATAACCTCCTTTCTTCTGTTTCTGTAATGTACTCTCCTTTTGACAACACACTCCTGGATCTTGAATAAATGCCTCCCTTTACTTTCATTTTCCCATATTTTTTGCCATTTCTTGTCAACTTCAACATAAATCAATCTCTTAATTTCAGATTTACTTATTGTTATTTGTAATTCAACTTGTGCATGTTCTTCTTTGCAAGCTGATCAACACATTCATTCCCTTCTATTCCAATATGAGCCAGAACCCAGAGAAAATAAACCAGTAATCTTAACTGTCTTATCCTATATATACTCTGTAATATTTCATATAATATGTCCTGTCTAGCGACTGATTTTCCACTCTGTAAACTTGTCAGAGCCGCCATTGAATCTGTGCAGATCACAGAAGTATAAGGCTTGATCTCTTCGACCCATTGCAGGGCAAGACATATTGATAATAATTCAGAAGTATATACAGATACATGATCAGAAGTTCTCCTAGCAATTTTGATATTAAATGTAGGTATATACACCGCAGCTGCTGTTCTTCCCGTCCCTGGGTCTTTAGATCCATCTGTGTATATCTGCAAAACTGAATAGTATGCATGATTGACATATTGTTGCACAGCTGAAACTATTGGGATGTTCATGTTGATGCTTTTAATTTCTTTATGAATGTTTAAATCAACAAGAGGCATTGGGAACAATCAAGGAGGTATTGCAGGGATCATCACTGTTGGTGCGATATCAAACTTATCAAGACCCATTCTCTGTGCTTCCTTCCCTACAATCCAACCAAAGCCTGCAAACTCTTTATATTCATACTCCCAGCATTATCTTAAAATGTTCTTGACTGGGTGACTTTCTGAATGTGTTTTAATACTAGACCAATATGTCATCATCAGCTGAAGTCTACGTAACTCTAGGGGCATTTCTCCCATTTCAACCTGTAGTGATACCACTGGTGATGACCTGAATGCTCCACAACAAATTCACATAGCCTGCGTTTGTATCTTTTCAATATTTTTTTGTCCAGGTTTTATTTGCAGAACTATACACCATACAAACATAGTCAATATTAGCTCTTATTACTGCTTTATATATTCTTTCCATTGATTGACGCTTTGCCCCCCATTCAACTCCAGCTAAACATCTTAATATGTTTATCCCTTTCTTACATTTTTCTATCAGCTTCTGAATATGTACTCTGAAATTTAGTTTTGAGTCCATCCACATTCAGAGAAATCTGACTACATTAACTTGTTCTAACTGTTGCCGTACATTTTTATATTTAGGGACGGATTAATTTTCTTATTTGAGAAACATATTACCTGGGTTTTTGCTACAGAAAATCTAAAGCCCCAATCCTCAACCTCCATAACAGCTTTCTGCATTTTCTTTTCCACATACAAAACATTTCTCCCCCTAAACCATAACATTCCATCATCTGCATACAATGATCTGCTAACACCAATGTCAACATTAGAAAAAATGTAATTTATCATTGAGTTAAATAAAACAAAACTACTTACACTGCCTTGAGGGGTTTCGTTCTCTATTGGAAGAACCCGAGAGTCTGCAGAACCTACTCTAACTTGTATCTTCTTCCGAACAAGAAGTTTAATATCCAGTTATACATTTTACCTTGTATTCCCATACTATCCAACTTCAATAAAAGACCCTCCTTCCACAACATATCATATGCCTTTTCAATATCGAAAAACACACCTATTACTACTTCCTTTTTAACCTGAGCCTTCCTGATTTCATTTTCCAAACATAAAACTGAATCCATGGTTTTCCTTCCCTTACGAAATCCACTCTGATATGCACAAAACAGGTTCTTGCTCTCAATAACATACGACAATCTATTCATTACCATACGTTCCATAAGTTGTAAGATGTCAGAGATATTGGTCTATAACTGATAGACTGAGATTGATCTTTTCCTGGTTTGGCAATAGGTATTACAACCCCGTGCTTCCATGCATCAGGCAATCTCCCTGTTTCCCAAATCATATTAAAGAGTCTTAATATCAAATTTAAAGACACATCCGATAGATGCTTAATCATCTCATAGCAAATATCATCCTTGCCAGGAGAATCTGTTTAATTCCCACCAAAGCTCTTTTTATCTCATACAAGGAAAAATCTGAATCAAGCGTGCCTCCATCAGGCGTCTTTTTATAAATATCTGAGCATTATCCATCACACATTGTTCCCTATACTTCCTCATATCCTCTGATATATTCATATTACTATGTAAATTAGCTACCCCACCTCCATTCCCTAGCTTTCTTTCTGAATTATTGTATATCCTTGTAATGTGAAATTCAACTGTAACTTAAGTCAAGTTTCTTGTACACATATTATATCAGGGCTACTTTCTTTCTCAGAGATATATTCCTTAAATTCTTGACCATTTGCAATAAGACTTCTGGCATTCCACTATAAAATAGAAAATACCATTATGATTCACCACATCCTGCTTGTGAGTTTGTAACGTATGCTTTTAAATGATCATTTATAATGTCTACAGAGATACCTTTAATCTCCAAATACTTTTCGGCTGCTTTGATTATTATCTTGATTCTTTCTGTCCGGCTATCAGTTTGAGCAGAACAGTTGACAACTTCTGAAGCAAGGAGTCATAATTCTTATTCCCAAGACGGGCAAAGATCCTAGGATTTTAGATAATTTGCGGCCCATTACATTATTAAATAATGATTATAAATTGTTAGCACACATTTATTCTAATCGGTTGAAGAGTGGATTATCTCAGATTATAAGTAAAACGCAGTCAGGGTTTATGAAGCGTAGATCGATTCACAATAATTTACGTTTGGTTCAAGATCTGATTGATTATAAAGACAAGGTTAATGATGACGGTATTATGTTTTTCCTTGATGTTTACAAAGCGTTTGACACGGTCGAACACCCCTTTATTTTTTCGGCTTTAGAATTGTTTGGGTTTGGGAAACAGTTTAGAAGTATAATTAGTAGTTTATATCAGGATACAAATTGTTCTGTTTCATTGACTGAAGGGACACTTCACGCTTTAATATAAGCCGAGGTATTAAACAAGACTGTCCCATTTCACCTTCACTTTTTATTATGGCCGCGGAAATGCTTGCTCTGGCAATTAAAAATTCTGACATTGAGCAATTGAAGGTTTTGATGATTCTATACAGTTTTATTTCTAAAGAATTCTGATCAGGTTCCAAAAACTCTTCAAATTATTAATAATTTTTCTAATGCTTCAGGCTTATGTCTTAATTTAAGTAAATGTGAAAATGACATTGAAAGAATCTTAGCTCACACAAATTTGCAATGTACCAGTTAAATCTAGAATCAAATATCTTGGTAAGGAACTAAGTGAAACACTTAATATACCTAATAGAATTGATGAATGTAAGACAAGATTGGACAGATGGATGCAGAGAGACATCTCTATATTTGGAAGAATTTTATTGACAAAAGTGGAATCTTTGTCCAGATGCATTTACCCTGCAGGATCCCTATTTCTAATAAGAAAATTAAGTTCATTAATCAGATGAATTAATTACATTTGGAGGAGAAAAGCTCATTATGTTAAAAAAGGGACACTAGTGAAGGATTATAAAGAAGGGGGTTTACAGGCCATAGACTTCGACTGTATGAATGGAATCTCAAGATAAATTGCCTTAAAAACTTTCTAATAAATAATAATAGTTTTTGGTTTTGCACCCCTAGAAATATCTTTAAAAGTGTTGGTGGTATAGAATTTCTATTACGCTGTGATTTTTCAATACAAAAACTTCCTCTCAAATTGTCAGAATTTCATAAGCAGGTTCTTTTATATTGGAAGCTGATTTATAAACATAATTTCTCCCCTCATAATTCACCAATTTGGAATAATAGGTACATTTTATTTAGAAATAAGTCACTCTTTATTAGTGATTGGTGGGAAAGAGGTGTCTGGTCTGTTGTTCACCTGTTAGGGAATGATGGTAATTTCATGAATCACAGAACTTTTTGTGATAAATATAATATTCATTGCGATTACAAACAATATAATAAGGTATTGAATTGTATTCCAAAGGCCTTTGTAATGTTGGTTAGTAATTCAGTGCCCAATATAACTGAAGCTCTTCATTTACTTTCTTTAATAATAAATGGGCAAGATTTTATTAGGAGTATTTTGCCAAATAAATTAATAAGAACTTTATTGACCCAAGATAAATTTCCAAATCAAGCTAATCGAAATAACTTATTTTTTCTTTTTCCCAAGAATTCTATTTGAAACGACTTTGGTTGAAACGACTGCACACTTATTCTTTGACTGTTTAATTAGTAGAGCTTTTTGGTCTGATATATTTGAGTGGCTTAAAGTTTCAATCAATTTGACTTCTCAATTTTCTAAAAATGATATCATTTATGGCTTAATATTGGAAGATGTACAAACTCAACTTTTACTGAATAATGTTTTTATTTTTAATTTTTTTTTTTATTTTATATTCATAAATGTAAGTGCCTTAAAACAAAGCCATTGTTTTCTGTCTTTCAAAAGGAATTTTGGTTGTTCAGTAAATCTGTAAGACTCTTAAAATGTAAAAGTGGAAGAAGACTGTTTAGTTTATTGAAGAAATGTAAACTATTAGAAGTTTTTTATTATTATTTTCTATCATATTTTCTTTTGATCTGTGCTCTGTTCTTTAGGATCTTTATTATCTTATATTGCCTTATTGTATCTGTTTACTTGCAAAATAAAAAAAAAATAAAAAAGTTTTGCCTTAACACGTTTGTGTTGACGGACAATTGCGTCATCATGTAATGTGTCATATGTCTGAAAAGCCCCCAATCAGATCTGTCCAAAGAGACATTGATCAAACTCCTAGCCCAATCCGATGTCAATTTATGCCTTTCCAAACACGAGGGAGGAGGGCGCAGTGAACACAGAATAACTAGCGCGCTAGCTGCCAGCTCAATGCAGAGTTGGAAAATTACGTATTATGAATAAACACAATAATAATTATGAATTATTCCACCCATGTGTTAAAATTTAGGGTGTTTTTTTTTTTGTAAAATGAGACCATTTTTTTATCCATTTAGCCCAATGTATGTGGGAATTTTTTTAATTCAGGTATTCTTTATCTTGCAGAATGGAGACCCCTAGAGGACATATTGCCTCCTTCAATTAAATCTCAATAACTTAAAAAAAAAAAATAATACAAAGAAAATTATTTTTCCTCTGTTTTCTGGCACCTAGTGGAATCAAAAGAAAGTTTCTGCATCGATGTAGACCAAACATATCTTAAAAAACAGACTTTCAAATTAAAACTTAATTCAAATAATTAGATTTTTTGTTTGTTTATCATAAAATTATGAAAAAAAAATACAATCAAATTATACAATTATGTGTTAAAATTTAGAATGTTTTTTGTGAAATGAGTGCGGTGCTCTTTTAAATTCAGGTATGCCAAAATCAGTAAAATATTCAAAATATGCCACAGAGCTGAAGAGACTAAATGTCTGTAACACAGAAATAATGATGTGTGGTTAAAAAGACTGTTTGTGTTGCTGTTTCTGGATCAGTAGCAGCATGAATGCAGATTTCTATGTCTTTAACACCTGTTTCACATCGTAAGTGTCAGTGGAGCATGAGCAGCGCGTGTTTTGTCACTGTCCATATCAGTGAATGACAGCGTTCACATCTGAAACATGATGATGACCGACCCTCTGATTCATTAACACGACCAGCAACAAAACCTGCTTCTCACGCTCCACTGACACTCGTGATGTGAAACAGTCGTAATAAACATAGCTGAATCATTGTCATTTAGGAATAAGATCACGTGTGTGTTTCAATCGAGATCGCGATCTTTAATTGTGCAGCTCTAATGTAAACACTGTAAAATGTTTTGCGAGGATTGTCACAAAAAACTAAAATATACAGTAATTTATAGGTGAAGCTGCTGCCAATTAATCAAATTGAATTAATTTTTTATTTACACTTGTATTTTGTTGTTCAATGGTCTATAAGTGTATATACAAATATACATTTGTTTTGGGCACATTCAGTATAGTCATTGTATTTGATCATTTACATTTTGATTCTTAAAGGATTGTCACCCACAAATAAACTTTTTTTTTTTTTAAACTTTGTTTTGCCAGTATTTTCACAGTTATTGTGTTGAGTAATATAATAACACTCACCATAGTTTCTGTAGTTTACAGTGTGGATCCTGTAGTAGAGCAGAGATCAGATTCACTCCTGATTCTCCTGGTTTATTCCAGCTCAGATTCAGTTCTCTCAGGTGTGAGGGGTTTGATCTCAGAGCTGAAATCAGAGCAGCACAGCCTTCCTCTCCAATACTGCAGTAACTCAGCCTGCAGAGAGTGAAGAACATGAATGATCTCAGAGATTGTGTTTAAATTTTAGGGTGAGAGTGTGTTTGTGTGTTTGTTTATATGAGCAAAATGTTTTCTATACACCAGGATCAGTGGTACAGACATTTCAACTTTCCAACACAAGCACAAACTAAGAAACTGATTTAAATGCTCTACCCACATGATTCCCAATACTGAACTAGTTTATCATTCTCATTCTTCAAACCCTTTGTAGTGCTATATAGACAATAATGTGATGAAATCTAGGAAAACCCAACACATGGTGAAATTTTCCCTTTTTTAGGTTTTGATACCATATGAAAGCTGGATTCAAGCCCTTTTTTATTTTGTCCATAGCTTGAATGTAACAGAAGTTATGACTATCTTAAGTTGGCTGATAGATATGATTTTTAGGAATGAAATTTTGAGAAAAACAATTTTAGACGGCTTTCACTTTCACTTCACAAGTTTAACAAGAGCTGTCTGTCAGCAGCGCTATACTGCATCATTACACAATCAGACCAGCGTTTAATCGTTAAGTGAGCAGCTCCTGCAGACTGTGTTGTTCTCTTGTGCTCCACCATCTCACGATATTAAAAAATAAATAAATAAATAAATAAAACTTTGCATGCCGTAGTTTACACAGGACTGGTGGAGAAAGTACATTGATACGCATTTATTAAATACGTTACGTGGTTTATTTTGACAGGTTAACTGAATGCTGTCCTCTCTTACAAAAACACTCTTCAAACAGATTAAAATATTCAAGTCTTGGTGCCACTGAGTACTTGTAAATCTGTTACTCATTAATTGGAGAAATATTTGTCAATTTGATCATTTATATTTTGTAACTTGTGTGTGGTAGTTTACAATGGGGCTAAAGATGGACCTATGTAAAAGACACATTTGAAATTATTACAGACTTTTGTAGCAAATGAGAATCATTAAAATTACAGGCTTCTGTTTTGAAACAAACGTCTTGTTAATATTTTTATTCAGTGTAATTAAATCAACAGATTTTCAATAACTGAAGAATATAAAAAGGTGGTATTTGGGGTAAAAAAAAAAAAGAGATAATCACCATAATTGTTTTAATTAAAAATTATATTTAAAAATATGATACCGCTCACAAGATATAAACAATCTTTTAATTGAGATACTGTAAAGTCATATTACGTTATTATGGGATCTTCAAGCAGTGTAAGAATCCTTTACAATCATTTTCTTTATAATAAAACATACCTGTATCTTTATTTAAATAAATCCATTTTTCAATGTACTCAGTAGAGCTGCACGATTATTTGAACGTGATTTTCCATGCGCATTTTGTCAATAAAGCCAGTTCTGTAATCAGCAGTAAATCTCCATCACCTGTTTTCAGATGAACCAGCAATTACTACACAGAGCTGTAGTTCACTGATAGGTTACGCAAAAAATAGACGACATTATAGGCCTATTTCACAATATGGCGGCTGAGAAAGGAAGTAGCGGTACTTCCGGTTGTGCCGCCGCCCGTCACGATCGTCATTCATTCATTCATTCATTCATTCATTGTCAGTGCGAACTCGTTTTCTCCCAATCATTAACAAATTTACCAACAATAAGAATAGCAGATGTTGTTGGTTTTGTTGATAGTTTTCAGGGAGATGTGAGGCATCAAAATTGGACAGGGGTTATAAATATGATTTGGAGCAATTTATATTTGATTATCAAGGTATGTGTGTTATGTTAGACAGCTGCCATGATATCACCGAATTATTAATGTTGTTTTTATGGATGAATTAAAGGTGGCTTATTAATAATAATAATAAAAATAATAATAAAAATGTCCCGTTAATAACTGTTTGTGTGTTTGGACACAGTCTCAAACATTATTGTAGGGAAAGTGGTAATTAGGGCCAGGTGTTACAGGTCATTAAGAAAGCATGAGAAACCACATCAGCTTAAGGTAAATTCATTCAGGATTTAGGTAATGATTGTTTATTATGCATTACTTGTCTCAGTGTAAATCCTGTCAAATCAATGTATCAAACATACTGATTAATTCTAGCAGTAGGAGCATCTGCAGTTAGGATATATGCAGTTATATATGTGTGTGTGTGTGTGTGTGTACTTGTTTTTGCTACATTGTGGGGACCAAATGTCTCTACGACTCTATGAGGACACACCGTAACTATGAGGACAGTGCTGGTGTCCTCATAGGTCGAGCAGTGTAGAAAGGTTTATGAGGGTGCGACTAACCACCTCCCGCGTTTTCTCCGAAAGTCCTAATAAGTCGCTGTAGCCGTTTTTCCGTGTGTATCAGTGTGTGCTCAGAGTGTATAATCTCACACTATCGGAAATTCACTGCTACTGCAGCCTCATACACATTTCAGCCTGTCAGTGCGCGCGTTTCATTGGTCCAGCAGCGGAATCCTCGTCAGTGATTGGCTGCATTTGATGTCCATCAAAGTCTTCTGATCTTCTATTGTCTGGCAAAGACAAAGCCTTCATTGAGGGACGGGAAATTAACACATTTAAAGGTAAGTTGTGCATCACAAATAGCACTTTAAAATTCACACATCTCATCCTGGAGTGAGACACATATTGTGCAAACAGGTTGAAGAGTCAAACATTAAAAAAATTCAAAATAATTTCTCAAATTTAATGCATATTTTTGCAGATAGTAGGTGTGTGTCACAGTGGTGAAAACTGATTTTTTCTCCAGATACTGCACCTCATATTACTGTAAAATACAAGTTTATTAATTGTGTAACAAATAGGTGGACTTGTTTTTTGGTCTTTTAGGGAGAGGTGTGTTTGCACTGGAACACATTGAACCATCCACCTTTGTTGTTGAATATCGTGGGATTCTCTCTCAGAGTAAACATGTTGAAGACATTCAAAGCAACTACTTGTTCAAATTCACATGGAATGGGACACGTTACTGGTAAACTAGCTGTTTTTTTTTTTTTACATTTGTTTCAAATTGTCTTTTACATATTTGTATGTTGCATGTTATTCTAAAACAAAAATGAGCATATTAAATGTTTTTAATATATTCTTATTACTAATATTATTTTATTAATTATATATTAAATATTATAATATAATAATCAATGACAAGGTGTTTACAACGGGCATTAAGATGTGTTTTTTTTTTCAATCCAATCAAAAGTGGATGATGCTAAATACAGGTGTAAACAATCTAAAATTGTTTGTCCACTGCAGACCACTTCCAGAGGTAGTCAATCAAATGCATTTGATTTGCATTATAATTATGATTATTAATAATATAATAATTACTTTTAATATAATAAATCAATAACAAGGTGGTCAGGGGGTCAACGGGGTCGTTCTTAAGGGGGTATTTTTGACCTTGAGTGCATCATCCAGCTTTTTGAATTTACTTAACAAAACAAATTGTTAGGGAGGAAGGTGAAGTGTCTCATCTATTTGACAGTAGGTTAGATATGCCAAGGTTACTGTTACGGATCTGGTCGGTGAGCTTCGTACTGCTCACCACCAGATGTCACTCTCACCTTCCTTACACACACTGACTACATTCCCCATCAGCCACTGCTCCTATCACCTGCGCCCAATCAGAGACCGTATATAAGCCCCGGTCTTCCTGTCACTCTTCGCTGAGTATTGAATTGTTTTGCCTAGCATTCTTACAAAGCGTCTTCCTTGTACCCGGTGTCTAGTTTTCTTGTTTTTGCCTTTCGGAACTCTTGCCTGTCTGACCACTCTTCTGCCTCGCCCATACGGATTACATTCGCCGCTGGATTGACCTTCGCCTGTCTCGGATTACTCTCGTCTCGCCGCCCATACACCTGTCTGCCGTTGTTTGACCCTGCCTGCATGACCATGTCTATGTCTCGTCTTTACAATAAAAGTTTGCATATGGATCCGCTCGCCTCTCGTTTATACAACTGTTACAGGCACAAAATTATCCCTCATTAGTTTGTGGTGTCTTTTGGACACATTATAGCGATGATTGACTGCTTTGAGATTTTCACAGAGAAACCATTCAGTGTAAAAGTGTGTGTCAGAAAGTGTTCTACCTACAAACTATTAATTATCTGACAGATCATCTAGCACTTATAAGAATCCATGTGGAAAGTATCATAAGAAATGTTTGGCAGAAGCATTAAATCATCACATTATTATTAATGTATTTTTATTATTTATTTTCATTTTATTATTATTCAACTTTCTTTGTAGTACTTGCACTGTGTCCACTTAGCAGTATGTTGATGTTCATGTTTGTCACACCTTCTGTTATGTATTTTAAGCTGATTTTTAACACAGTGTTGTATTTATAATAAAGTATACATAATGACATTTTCCTAAAGGTGTTTTTAATTGACTCCTTATCAGTACTTGTTATCAGCCAAAAGAAGTACGAAAAATGTTGAACAAACAGGGTAAAGTTTAATGGTATAAGGGAATGTGCGAATCATTGGTGGACAAAAACAGAACATAAGTGTATTTGTAAGTAAATAATATACGTTTTTATACCGTAAACAAGAGCACGTCATATTTCCAACGAGGTTGAACACCGGCAACACTCAAGTTTTTGCGGTCAGGTAACGTTAATATGGATCAGTGTTAACTGTTAATGACAAATTATATACGTTACGGTTCCTAAAACTTCTGCTGAGATTATCTCGGTCCCATATCTACTTGATTTGCCTCTGTTTCTCCAGTATGATGATTTAAACGGTCTTTACTTTACGGCTCTGTATACTTTCAGTTCACTGTTCAATGCAACGATACCTTCAAAATGGCGCCTCGGTGACGTCACACACAATAAACGCACGTGACTGACAAAGACCGATTTCAGAGCGCTTGGGCGCTCGCGCTTCTGTAGCGTCTGCTGTTACTAGGCAAACATGAAGGTGCTGTCAGTTACAAAAACATTTCTGCTTTGGATTTTAAACTGCGCGGCTCCATTGAAAATAAATAGCTTGCGCGCGCAAAACGCGCTGCATGTGAACGGCGACTAAGCCTTTGGTGACACATACACACCATGAAATTAAAGTGCATATTGCAGGTTAAAAATGTTTTTCAAATAAACATATATCCTTGTATGAAAATACCCTATGAATCGTTAATGCAAATGAAAATGTTTTACAAGACGCAAAAAGAAAAAGTGACGATTTCCTTGACCGTTCTCAAAAAGTGCTTTTTTGTAACATCGCGTCATATGACGTCACGAGAGGGAGTCGTTTGCTGTGGTCTATTGGTTTTCAGTAGGAGCGGTCTTGAGTCAGTGTGTTTTCTGTAGTTATTTCTTTATTTCAATTGATTATCGTCATGGTAAATTATTGTGTTTTTGGAGGTTGCACAAATCAGGACACCCAGTCCACAGGTTTGCTAACAAGAAAAAGGACGGCGCAATTTTCCGTGCCTGCGTGTGTTTGTGTAGCGAAGAGACGCGCCTTTACTAATGCATTTGCTTTGAAAAACGCGGTGGTGTGTAGTGTTCAATTTACACCGGAGGATTATTGTCCCGGCGATATGATGGAGTTCAACATGGGATGCCGAAGCAGCTCAGAGCTGGTGCGGTTCGTTCGGTGCACACAGCGCCTTCATCGGGTCCGCCGTCAGCCTGTGGTTCGTCCGGATCCGTCAGAGATGCATCTCGACAAAACGTGAACTGTGCACCGTAAGTCTTGTTTTATTATTATTATTTATTAGTATTCTTATAACATGTATTAACTACCAAATCAGTGGATATAATTATTTAATGATGAGACACAACGAGATGTGTATAAGTTGTTGTAAAGCACCGCGGCTAGCTTGTAAGCATTAGCAATATAATAAAACCGTGTAAAAACGTTACCATTTGAGAAGGCAAAACTGGTAAGTTAACCTCAGTTTGTTAATATTGTAACCATCAGGTCTAGTTACAGCTTAGTGACATTGTTTGCACAACTAATTGGTAATTTATTGTCATGTGGTGTGTTTATAAGGCTTTGGGAGACATTGCAAGACATGGGTGTGTGTGAAGATCTGAAGCAGTAGAGGCCAGCTGTTATTAACCACCTCTGGACTTCAGCTTCCACTCCTAATGGAGATGCAGATGTGATGGAGGCCAAGTGGAAAAGCATGGTCAGCAATGAATGATAGTGAAATACTGCAGGTCACGAAAGGCTCTACGAGAACGCAACACTTTCTTGTCTTCCACTACACCTGCTCCCCGTTCCAGATCCCTCCAGAGGATCAACAAGATGAAGCTGTTGGCCTGTATCAAGCACAGCATACACAATTTAACATGTTAACAACACATTAGTGTGATACCCACACTGAAAGATAGTTAAATGTTTTTAAATGGGTCAGATGGTATATTTTTGATTCAGTAGTATATGTTTGGTACATCTACATTTGTTATATATGTATGTATGTGTGTGTGTGTGTGTGTGTGTGTGTGTGTGTGTGTGTGTGTATATAGAAATAAGCAGCTGCAATGTTGACGGTTTGTTGGACATATACATAAAGCCGAATTGAATTAACCATAAGTGCAGATCTGCTTGATATATATGTGATGTAAATTTCATAAACAAGTTTTTATACAGTAAGACAATTTGTGATTGTGATTATTGTTTATTGATTGTCACCAAAATAGGGCCATTCAGAACCTTTATAAAGTCACTCTTCCTCTGTAAACTGTCCACTCATGACTGACACAACACATGAAGGTAAGGGTTTCCCACACAAGAATATAATGAAACACAAACGTGTTTATCTCCCTCTCTCTCTTTGATGAGAAACCGCTATATCACGTAACGTTAGTGTCGGATATTAACGAGTTTGACGCGCTTGATTAACGATTATTAGTTTCTGTTACGGGTAAGTAGTATGAATACTTGTAGATGAGCAATATTAGCTTTGCTTTAGCCTGATTATATATCGTTTGCTAACGTGTGTAACGTTATATCTAAGCTAACACTGGTCTCTTCCCTGTTCTCCTCACACCACAACTCAATTCGTCTCATCAGACCGTTGTTGTGTCTAATCCTGGCCTGTCCCTGCTCTCTTGGACACACAGCAGACTCATAATTGTATGTGTGGTCCGTCATACGAGTGTAAATAAACATTTAAAATTTCCTCCGCGTCCGAACGATCATTGCGATCCATTGTTTTTCTATTGTTTACATTGACCGCACTCCCTCTCGTGATGTCACTTCCGGTTTTGGCGATTTTCAGATGCGGAACTAAAATTCTCTCACAAAAATGACTCAAAAAGCCTTAATATCGTGTTTTAAAGTATAGTTTTAAGAAAATCTAGTTCCTACATTATTTTTCTATACATCAACTCACTGGGGTCGCTAACCTGGAATATGCACTTTAAATTGTGGATCCTCTCCCTGTCGTCTTCTCCATGGTTATCCCTTGGAAAGAAATGATAAACCCTGGATATCAGTGGATGAAGCATACAGTCTACAGGCAGCGGGGCCAGCTCAGCTCCGCGATTTAGAAATGGCTCCCAATCCACTTTATATTAAGTTTTAGTGAAATCAAAATACCATCAAGACCCCTCCCCCACCCCCTCAAAAAGAATTTCTCATCGGATCTACACGATTCACGTGGGTCACCGGTTTTGGCTTCAAAACGGCGAATTTCGCCGAAAGGTGAGGGATTTTCATGCCTGGATAAGCCTTTCTATACCTGTTGTCCAACAAGAGTTATAAAAACAAAAGTTATAAAAACAAAAGTTATAAAAACATTATAACTTGTTTTTAATTCTCAGCATCAGTGGAGTGTTTGAAATAACTTCCTTATGTGATCTGATGTGGATTCTTATCACAGAATGAGGCAGACGATTAATTATATGCTCATATTCTATGTATGTCGATTAGCAATGGCTTATGAAAATACACGAGATGGCTTGAAGAACACAGATAAACCAGATATTATTGTAGACGAGTGTTTATTGTCCTTACATTTCATCATTCAAAACGTTTAACGTTATTTTTTTTTTATCCAGTCACAGACTCACAGCAATAGAGAACGGGAGCGTGACGTCAGCAACGCACGGCATTCTGGGACTTTCGGACACGGGCACTACAGTCTAGACTGGGTAATAGTGGAGGTAGATGTTAAAATTTATATTGTACATTTAAAAACACATTAGACTGAAGAGCGCTTGCTGTGACATGAACTGCCATATCTGCTGTCATGACCGGATGGAGAACGGATCTAAAATGAAGCGCAATTTTATGCTTTTCAGCTTGAAACAACACAATGGCGAAAGCAGCTCAATGAAAATAAACAATTTCAAAATCTGGCTTTGTCGCTGGTATTTATTATTTATTACAGATTCATAATTTCCGATCCACATGATTTTGTAAGTGCTCACGCTATGAATAACACGTTTGGAAATGTAATTTAATCTGTGATGTGACTCGTTGAGATCTCGCTCCTTGTTTATAAAGCAACTCACCTGATTTACTGTTCAGCAGCTCTTTGTAAAAAATTGTGTATTTGTTCAATTTAAGTCCAGTCAAACTTCTTGCACTTCATCCCTTAATGAAATTAGGGCGATATGATTAAATACATCAGCGAACACTTAGGAATATTCATTAATGGATTTGCGCTACGCCACCACCTGCGCCTTTACACAGACTACTAGAAAGCGTGACATAATTGTAAATAAATGCAAATTAAATTCATGTTTTGTACACTTTAATACTCGTTGAATGGAACACATACGATTACAGTCTCCGAACTGTAATCAGGACGGAATATTTCAAGTTTCACTTACTTTTGAATAGAACAGATACACATAAAATGTGCAGAGCGGTGATTCACTTACAAGATCAACTGGCAGAGATCAGCCTATAGTGTGTTTATTTTATCAGGCAGATATATCAGTGCCACCTAGTTATTAAAAACTGCAAAAGAGAAATTAATTCGGTCCTGCGTGTGGTACAATAGAAGGCGGCCGTGTGATTTCTGTAAATGTGTGTATGTGTTTTGTTCTGGCCACACGACTGAGTGCTCGAATGAACGCAATGGATTCAAATATTGGTACATTTATTCTAAGCAGTTGCAAGCAGCTCTTAAAAATATTAACGCAAATACAGTCGTTTTTTCCTCTAGTGATTTGTATTTATAGTCATTGTACGCTATTTAGCGTGTCCTATATATACATTTTCACTTTTTTTTTTAATGTGCCATCAAACCCTGCCATCCAGCGGAGGAATATAATTCTGCACAAAACTGCGGAAGAACTGACGGGGCATGGTTTGATCTTCCACTGACCAATCAGCAGAAAGGGGCGTTTCGTTCCGCCCACGTGTAGAAATCTAATTTGCAAGCTGTTTATTCATTTTTCAACCCCTGAACGAAAACGAAAAATCAAGCTGAATTCTTGTTTTTCATTTTTCTGTAAAGCCGTTTCTCAGGTTTCTTCTTTCAATATTAAATCAAAAAAAACGAATGGAAGAATAATACACGGATTGTCATGATATAAATTGTTGTTGTGAAATAAAATTTTAAGCTAACTTGCCAATGTAGCAAAGATCTCTACACACCTGTAGACTCGGTAGTTGTTCACCATAATCCTGTGTAGTGGCACTGACAAATGATTATTATTTTATTTATTTGTATACTTTTTTAAAGGGGGGATTAAATGCTTTGTTTTAATAGATAAAAATTTGGATCATCTATTATTCAATTACTTTTCTTGTTTTCATGGATTTTTTTTCGTAGTATCGGTTCAGTAGTAGTATCGTGATATTTTATAGTCAGGTATCGAAAGTCAAAATTTAAAATTTAAAATTGTTTAAAAAAACATGGATCCAACTTATCACCAGCCTGTTTCTTACTATCTAAAGATTTAAGTGCCTTATTTACCTCTGAAACGGTTACTGCACTAAAATCAAATACTTGATCTACCTTAAAATGATTTACACTAGAGTAAACAGTTCAGAAGTTATCACGGGTCGAATTATTTGACTCATGAAGTGTACCAGAGACCACAAAATGCTTGTTTAAACAGTCTATTATTTTAGCTTTATCCATTTTTACATGAATAAAGGTTATAATACATGACGTAAAATCTGAATTTGATTTATTTCCAATGAGATTTTTAATATTTTTCCAAAAAGTTTTTAAATTATTTGGATTATTGTGGAAGTTTATAAAAGAAAGTAATCAACCTTAGCTTTTCTAATCACAGCTGTAGACACATTATACAACTGTCTGAAAATCAACCAATCTTCCTTTAGATTAGTACTTCTAGCTGTAAATCAAGCCATATTAGGTTCTCAGAGTAAATTTGACAATTCAGGGGTAAACCATACATTATGTCTGCCTATAACTCTAAACTTTCTGGAGCATACTTATTTATAAGATGGGTAAAACTTTCATAAAAATAACTTCATGCACTTTCAACTTCTGGAATAAGATTTTTTCCCCCAATCAAATGATATAAATCATGCAAAAAAGCTTGTTCCATAAAATGTTTCATATC